>OY292404.1:21534544-21628838 GCA_958496205.1 Idaea biselata | reverse complement strand
GGCTACGTTCGTACCACGATTTTTGTCCGCGCGTTTTCTTTTCACAATTTCTGTAACACGTTGAATCTTATTCGTTCGCATTTTCTATGATTGATGCGGAAAATATCCGCGCGAATTAGAATAAAAATCGGTGTGCGGACGTAGCCTAAACTATTCATTTCGTTGATGGCTAGGTACATCAAATTTAAAATTCTGAAGAAAAAAACGTTATGCAATATTATTTCTTGTGTGTTTTTGCTTGAGTCCCCAGCTTTTGCCGCATAGTCTATGTAAGCTAACATTCTCTGATCGATTTTGTTTTTGAAAAAAATATAAATTACGCATACGCAAACAGATCACCAAATATCTATATTTTGTACACAATAAATACACATTTTTGGAGTAAAATCATGCTGTCTTACGATCTCACGATGTTTTGATCTACCCTCACTTTTTATATTGATACATTTCCCATTTATGCTGTTATTCCCTATTGTTTTGTTTATACTTCAGTCGTTGTGCACGAAGAATTTTGTACATTAAGCTCTGTATAAGAGCCTCTTAACAAACGACCCTATATGTGGCCTCAGTTTTTGTCACATTCTCGCTGATGTTGATTGTCACTCACAAGAGCAAGACAAAGCATTAAGTCACTCATAGAGTTGTTTAGAAATACAGGGGTCTGTCTCTGTCGTTCCTAAGCAAATACATATTCACGTCACTCTCTCACTATTGACAATTCTTCGTGCACAGCGATCGAGGTTTATATGCTGTTATTTTTATATGTATTGTTGCCAATAGGTTTGGATTTGGATGTGCCAATACCGATCGAGCTTCAGCTACAAGATTTGAGCAAGATTTGTTAGTATTCACATCATTTTTGGCATGAATTGGCAAATGGATGGCTAACTTGAGACTAACAAAAATTATGGAATTGAAATGTATTTGGTGATAATTGGAAAACTCGATCGGTTTTCAAAATTGGGGTAAATGGGGGAAAATTACGGTTCTGCCTACCACCTGTTCAAAAACTTTACGAATTTATTTCGGGGTGATACGTACCGAAAAATATGTAATAAATAAATTTGACAACTACTTTAGATTTTTCTTCAATTTTGCGACTTATAACTCTCGATCAGATTAAAACCGAGAAATCGAAAGTAGCTGCACGATTCGGATTTGCCAATACATATTTTTCGGGAAATACCGAGCCAATATCGAATAGAAAAGTTTGCGTATACGTGCGCTGGGCCGTTTAAACTTGACCGGCTTATGTTTTGTTTTTACTTTTATGCGACTGTAAAGAAGCTTTCCCAATAGGGACGATCATTTCTAAAATCAAGCGATACTATTGGGTCTAACAAATCTAATCCTTGGTGGAAACGCAGTTTCAGAATAGCCCTCGGTTTTTCGAGACTTTCAAAGACTATAATTATTATTAGATCTACGTGTCTAGATCGCGTTGTAGATAATCATTGTTGTTATTAAGTCATAGACGTCGAGATAATTTCTCGACGTTTCGGCAAACGGGTCACACCGGCCGTGGTCGCGAGAAGACACGATTTCCGTCCATGTAATTTGTCATACTCATTTTATGGAATTGTTCAGTATTTATCAATAGATGACTCAGTGCATTTCTATAGATAGTTATCGGCCATTACTTTTAACGTTTTAACGTTAGTCGTTAAAATCCCCAGAATGTCAATGAGCCATCTATTACTATAATTATTTTGAAACGATTTCATAGTAAAGTGTAACTTAAATACTTTAAAAACCTCGAGAAACCGATTTTATTTGCAACATCTGCTCTAAAGTATGTTATTTTAAGTGGTGATTGGCTTTCTAACTAATTCACAAACACACGGCTACTAACCCAATAGAAATTTAATTATAAGAAAGAAATTATTATTACTCTTATAACGGTGGTGGATTTTATTCGTAGAAATAGTTTATTTATCATAAAACAAAAAAAAATCTTTATGGCGGACGCCCAAACTAGTATATACTAAAGAGGACCTCATTGGTCTAGCTGTACCTGCGTTTCTTGAATAATTGTGCGGGTTAAGCAACGCTTGGCGCGGTCATTACTTGGGTGGGTGACCAATAATATGTGTGGCAAAATATCACTTTTTCGAGCTCCTCCGTGCTTCGGAAGGCACGATAAGCAGTTGGTCCCGGTTGTTATCTCTGATAGCAGGCTTTAGGTCAAGTTAGAGGCCTTAGCGCGACCTAAAAACTGTAACGCTAGGTGATCCACACCACTACTCGAAAAGAAGAACTAGTATAGATAAAATCCTTTATATTTATAATAAATAATAATGTTAGACCACTAGCATTGTCCCACTCTAGGGCAAGAAGGGTTAAGTTGTAACACGCCATGGGGTCATTGCCAATCTTTTAAAATTCGTATATTATCTTTCTTTTCGTTTTACTTTTAAGCATACTGTGTATCATTCTTACTTTTGTCATTTATTAACTGTATTTTATCTATCTATTTCATTCCAGACGGTCGCCCCAACGAGAACTACAACGCAACAAACCTACCCTTCGGCGATTTCTCCTACCTAACCGAGATGATATACAACCCTATGGCGTACAACTACGGCGTCACAAGCGTAGACCCCGACCGAAACGTAGACACGGATCAAAGCATGAACACAGAAACATCCCACGATCGCACGATAGACGTGTCCGACTCCTCATCGGACGACGAAGACTCGCGCGTCGAGCCTGAGGAAAACGTACCACCAGTCGCAATGGAGACCCAAATCATGACCGTGGGAGACTGCCAGATCGTCAAACTACCGCCAAATGGCGAAGAGAAAGACGACAAAGTTGAGCTGTCTCCCGAAAACTCTACTGTAACGTCGTCAACTAACAGCGCGGTTACTATTACGCCAATAACGACCGTCGGAGACTGCACGATAAGGCCGGTCGAGAACGCATAATGAGGATTGTTTGTCTGCCCCGTGGTGATGTATGGTGAATCTACTGTAAAGTATATGTTGCTTAGACGACTTTAGGCTCGGTTTTTTATATCTTTTCCAAGGTCTTTTTAGGTGGAATTTTTCATGTACATATTAGCAGAATACCTACGTGATGGATTGACAACTTCCTCCTTTTTCGAAGACGGTTAAGTGGTTTTATGTAAAGTGATTTTTTAACCTTTTTGGGGTTAATCGGAGTTTGATAGTGTCTGTGTATCTTTTTCAAAATATTCACCTGCGTTTTAAGGTAAATATTTTGGAAATGGTACCTTAATAAATACTATAGAAATCAAAATTACCTCACAATAAGGTAGAAAATGATTTTATCATTACCTATATTTATATGAAAAATTCATTCTGCAAAGACATGATTGAAAATAGCACAGCACCTCATTAATATCAAAGTCAACCAATCCGCGTCAAGTATTTGAGTACTTGATTGGTCGATCAAAAATAGATGCTGATTGGTGATTGGCTTGAATTTGCTGTACCAAACCTGCCTAGTCGTCCAAAGTTTCTTTTACAGTTAGTTGCGTATATTATGTTTAGTTTTAGAACGCCTCCATTGATTACTGTATCCGCCTTGGTGATGTTTATTTAATACTCGAATTGTTCGAACAATTCTTACGACATCGTAGCTACTTATTTCAGTGATTATTTAAGGTGAATCGAGGTTATTGTGAAGCGGGGAGAATGTAACTCTCAACCTTTGTAAGGCTTCCGAAAGCCCGATAACTATAAAACAAGTTAACTAAGGGAAAAATAAAGCCATATTATCTATCGAAGTCTACTGTTGTATGATTAAGTCGTAAGTACTTGTTACACACGGTTTCGATTGCGTTGTTTTTTAAGAAAATATATTATTAACTCCAATGCCTATCTATACCCATGCGTAAAGTTTTGCTATTCTAGTAAATAAGTTCAAATATTATCAGATAAGATTGTTTTTTAACGTAAAGATATTAAGAAAATAACCTTTTCTTTATTATCTATATTGAAACTTATTTCCAGAGGCTTAGTTACCTTAGTCGCAACAACCCCGGTTCACCTAACTTCGATTAGGTTTAGTAACATGTTCCAATATAATAAGAGGACTACATCTAACCCATTGGTACTAAATCTATAGTAATTATGCGCTTCTTAGTTATAATTTTAATAGTCAAGTCTGTGACGCGACTTGTAACTAACGCGTGCCTAATAATGATGTATGTGTCATATGTGTGAATGAGGGGTAGACATTTGAGTTAATTATTGTGGTAGCATTATTTGAAATTGGTGCTTTTTGACATCAATTTTGTAACATTGTAACATTCCCGGCTTCGGACGAAATACTATGATAGCCAGAAAGGAGTGAAATACTGGTTTAGACTACGATTTTCTGAATCGTGTACGCATTTGAGCGTGTGCGTCCGTTGATTTGCGTATACGTAGAAAAAGATTTACATCTTTCTGCGTTTTGTACTGTATATTCTTTTTTGTGTCTGTTTACGTAAGTTATACGTAAATGTAAGTACGTATTTTACGTATACGTACACATAGATGAGATTGTTTCACAGTAAGAGGTTGGAACGTTTGAGAATTCAATGTAACGTAATCAATTTATAAACAAGAAATCTATTTAACGGTCTCTTTGTTATAAAATATCCATTAATTAGTAGACTGCACTATAAAAACAGTAAGTTTTGTCGACACGTACACGTCGTTCGGACTATATAAATATAAGCACGTATCTTCCTAATGTATAATAGAATAATCGTGAAAGTAATACATAAAAAACCAAAAAAATATCGATGTCTAGTATACAATAACTCCTTGAAAAGTAAGATGTTATTCGACCATATAGGTCCACAATGCTCTTCCTTGAAATTAACACTTAGAGTTCATATCTGTAGGTAAATCAAAGAATTCTGATAAGACTGGAATCGAATCCTCCATCTTAATTATGTTAACCCCAGTCTCCCAATCTACTGACACTTCCAGGTTGTTTTAACAAGTTTTTAGATGGATTAATGTCGCGACACATTAACCCCCTTACTTATAAGCGATTACTTAGCTTATGTAACGTTTGTCCCTATCTGTAAACTTGAAACTTCATGTCACAGTAAAAGACATACGTTGTATAAAGTTAGTCATCGTTTATAAGTAAGGGGGATAGACTCTTAACATCAGACGTACGGTGAAAAGGACCGTCCGATAAGTCCGTATTATTTGAAATACTCAAGGAAGGACGTTGTTCATATGGCAATACTATATTTTATAAATAAGCCAAACTTGAAACGGTGGTCATAATCATATAATGTCTTCCCATAATCTTATATAATGCTACTACAATGATGTCGTCAGTATATATATAAAAATATATCTTAAACGACTGTCGTTATGCATTTAAAGAAATTGGCGGTGATTAATTTATCGGTATAATTAAAAAGTTAGGCTACGTTCTCACTTGCTGTGTATACGTCTTTATAATTGTAATTAACTTGGGGTCTAATATTCAAAAAAACTAAATCAAATTGATCAAATTGTTCAGTATGTTTCTTTCCCAAAACTTCAGTTCCGAGGCCTCTTTGTACCTTAATATCCATTGGTCACGTAATGGGACTTTACAAACAGACTGTCTAGAAAATGTTTTTATAAGGGTTGCTTTTTTACCTTTTGAGGTACGGAGCCCTAAAAATGACCTTATTCCAGAATGGCTTGAACTTCCGTAACGCTCCTTTACAAGATAGATAATTAAGAAAGTGGTATCTGATTAATTTTAACATTTTTTTTGGGAGAGAAATTTAGAAACTAAAAGTTTTTAATGTGCATCCAGGTCCTGCCTCACATATTAACAGACATCAGTCTGTCAGTCGTGTACACTGAATTTTGGAAATAGTTACAATATATAGCATTAACAGGTTGTTATCTGTCGATAAACTGTTACAACGTGACTACATTATGTCGCGAAATTTTTCGTCGCGATAAAAACTTCGTGTCCGATCTACTACGAATAAAACGTCGCGATAGGATAAATTCTTTGGCCACACGTGTCGCGACAACGCGATCTTCGCGGCATCGCTATGTATGTAGCCACAGGGTTAATGTGCAGGGCCCTTTAGACCTCAAACTTATCTGTCTGCAAGTGAAAATGTCTTAAGCTTTATTATATTAAAAGTGATACTCATAAACGACATATTAAATGTAATGAACAAAATATAATTGTCACAAGTGTAATGGCAATGTTTTACATGAAAACATCACAATATAACATAACAGTCTTATACATAATATCACATACATATATTTAATAATATTTATAGTGATCCATTTGCATTTGGTACTTTTTTATTTAAACTAATAAGAAAAGGAAGAAAATTTAAAAAAATCATTCCATTTTAGATTTCAATATCTTAAACAAAGAACAATATTTACCATTTACTTTGGTAAAAAAATGTTTCACATGTTGTCTGTCCGTTTCTACAATTTAAATTTTGGCAGGCATCGCCTTTTTGAGAGTGAAATGTCTAGTGTTTTGTACCAATACGGATACTTGGCATATTCTGAGGATCCCGTGCCCGAAGGGAAAACACGGGACCGTTTGCTAAAGCTCAACTGTCCGTCTGCCACTAGGCTGTATTTCATGAACCGTGATAGCTAGACAGTTGAACTTTTCAACAGATGATGTATTTCTGTCACCGCTCCAACAACAAATATCAAGAACAGAATTTTGTATTTTCCTTCTTTCTTTTAGTTTTGAAAAAAAAAGTAACTCACAATGAATCACCCTATATAAACTTAACCGTGAAATAAATCTAGATGATCTTATGACTTGATAATATATCTATATTTTTAGTATTTAGATTTTAAACGACACATAATAATATATTTAAATAGATTTAATATTTTTCATGTAGAACATTGTAGAATGTATATGTTATAGACGTACATATATAATATTTTGCGAATATCTACTACATAGAGGCAGCGTTATTTACCTACCACATACATGCAATATAATAACAGTAATATTTAACTAGATACGCGATATTGCACCATGTAAACCTTATATATTAGTGTTACATAGTCAAAAGTGATTTTAATGGGGATGGTGAACAGGATTCGCAGGAAATTCAATATGTTTTGACATCTTCGGAAAAATGATGCAGTTACAAAAATAAATGTAATGTACATGTTATTTTGTAATCTAAAACTTAACTTTTCAAGTGCAAAGACTTTGATTAATATGTGAAATTTTAAACTTTTAAACGAACTACTGATATTGATAGGTACCAACACAAATAAAAAGATACTAATGAAAACATGTTTTAAACACGAGTCAGAAAGAATTCTAAAAGGGCTATAAAAATTGGGACGTCGCCGTCAGACGTAAGTTATTTATTACTAATTGAAAATTTAAGTTTTATGAATCACAGATTAAAAATGACACATTTCGTTTTCTTACTAAATGATTTTGACGTACAATCAACTCTTATTACATTTCTCCGACTTCCGGTTACCCATCCCCTCAAATCAATCAATGACATATGTTAAGTATGATACATTTATTTGAAATCTCTCGATAACGATCTGATAATATTAAACGAGAGACTGATTTTTTTATTTAAACATTTGTTCCTACTTGTACGTATTTGTTCGTAGAGGTTTTATGGCATTGAATATGAAAACAATAAGCCATCATTTAAGATAAAAGACAAGGAAACTACCTTAATTCTGATTCCACGGTCTACCTACGGATGGGAGATAGATAACAAGTAGGTAGATGGCAGTTCATAGTGGCTGCACCGACCTACGTATCGGTACATGGCCGTGCCAGCGTGCCGATATGACTTAGGTATACGAACAATACTAAACTGCCTACTACCGACTTTGTCGTAAGTTTAGTTTCTTACGCAAAAGAGAAGTGCTAAATTAGGGTATATTCAGGTAGAAAGCTGGTTCCCTAGCACTTGGTTTGTAACATCGCAGTTCATTGGTGCGCCAACTTTCATCACTCGCTTTCTACGTGTAAAACCCCGTGCTCTATCTGTCACTATTCCGTGGTAGTCCCTATGTTTCAAGAAGCGCCTTTACACTACGCCTTATTAAATGCCTTAACGTGCCATAAAACCACTATGAAATAATACATTAAAGTGCAGATTTGTATCTTTTTGAGGGCTGTATTGAGTAATACTAATCTCCATTGTACTAAATTCTTCAATAATCGTCAGTCTTTTTATAGCGCGGACTAACAATCGAGTCTCAAGTCGAGGTCTCTACTTGAGTCACGTCTCGTTATAAAAAAGCTTGACGATGAGTGTATTTGTGTAGAATTTTTAACGATAACTCAAAACAGTTCTTAAAAAAAACCAGCAGCATTTTAAAAGCCTCGATTATTATTATTTTTCCTCTATAATTTAGTAGGATCGTTGTGTAGTGTACGCACGCTATATCGCCTTTCCATAATCTTTGTCTGTACTCTGTGAATATTAGCGAGTAGAAAGTAGTGTCTTAGATAAAAAAAACCTTAATATTCTAAATATTAAATGTAAAATTCGACAACACCACATAAATGAGTGATACGACTTGCATTATATTTGTGTATTTCATGTTTTTAGGCTGAGAGTTGGCGTTGATAAAAATACTGATGTGAATGACATGCGACTATGTTCATACTGATGTTTTCTTGTAGGATTTGATGGTGTTAAGTTAGCTACATACCGTTTGGTAATAGCATCCTAATTCGCATAATCTGGTTGAAAATTAGGCGAAATCATAATTTTAATCATTAACCCCCTTACTTATAAACGATGACTAAGTTTATGTAACATTTATCATTTAACTTTGAAACTTCATGTCACAGTAAAAGACAAACGTTACATAAAGTTAGTCAGGTTTATAAGTAAGAGGGTTATTTATGTAATATAGGTATACTAGCCCCATATTTATAGACGCGAGTCGAGTAATTCCTTGGCTAAGTAAAGGCTGTCACATTTTCGCTGACACTGAAAATCACTGAAAAGTGGGAGACAAATGCATTACTTACTCAAAGTAATTACTCTAGTCGTTTATAAATACTGGTGTAAGTGTTTACTTATATCTCACCAGAGGCAAGACGATCCTTAATTCCAATACATTGGCTTAGCTTACATCTTAGATGGTTTAAGATGTAGGCTAAGCTGTATTGGAATATGGACGAGTCCGTTTAGCAATTAGAGTCTACATAAATGTATAGTGACCGGCAAATTAGTTGAAAAAAATGGCGGATGCGGAAGTCGATTTTTCATAGAAGCATGTAAAATGTACTGCGCGAACTTCCCCTTCCACGTAAATTTTTTCCAACTTATTTGCCGATATCTGTACCTCGTTTGTACGCCTTAATAATTCTCATTATCACCGCTGACTCTCGGCCTACTATAGCTTTTCATCGTAATATCAATGTTGAGGACATATTCGCAAAATTTTCATGAAAAAACCAACGACTTTTAAATAAATAAGAGAGTTTTTCAATAATTCAGTTATTGAATTTTTCTATTTCATAAAAATACAATAAATAAACAAATTTTTCATTTACAGTTGAAAAAGAGAAATCTAAAAGTACATACATAACATACATTAACCTCCTTACTTATAAACGATGACTAAGTTTATGTAACGTTTGGCTCTGTTAACTTTGAAACTTCATGTCACAGTAAAAGACAACGATAGTTCATGCAGCTATTTATAAGTAAGAGGGTAAGTTGTTTATCAAACCCTAATAGTTAAATTTTCTTATTCATAAAGAAAAAAATGTGTAATTTTTTTGAAAATTTTGCGCATGGGTCCTTAAATACATTGATTTATATGTTTGTATGTGTATCGTAGACAGCTGTAGCTATGTCCGCTGTTTGACAGCCGTAGCTCTTAATAATTTACTAGTTCCTTAAGTTTTATATACGTTCTAAAGTATTATTAACTCGCTACCTATTCATAATTTCATTTAGGATCGATTCGTACTGGCGTAGAGCGAAGTATCAGGCTAGAATCGTACGTTGCAATTTGAACCCTATTTCGAAATGGTAAAATACAGTCTCGAGATAACAGTATTTAATTGTGTGATTGCCTCAATTAGGTACATTTTTTCTTGGATGCATACACAAAAGCATTTGTTGTTTGCATATAAATTTTCTCAATAGCCAAGGTGTTGGAATCTATGGCGCAGCTGCTTATATAATATGTTGTTCTACACGTCTAGGCGAACAAATTTTTCTACTACGGCTTTTGGAAACTCGAAGTAGTTTCCGAAAATTTCAAGCTTAACGTTTACTTGAAAATCAGCTTTTTCTGAGTTATTAACTTTAAATTGTCATTTTATTTAGGACTACTACAATCTTAACATCAATTGCCTTTATTTTTAAAAACAGCTGTTTTTCAGTCGAAGTTAACTTCGGGATTTTTGAAAAATGAAGAATTCGAATTAAAAAATATATAGGAAAATATTGCGGGCCCGGACGCATAGACGAACGTGTATAAGCAGCTGTCCCTAAACTCCAACACCCAGTATTGTTGTAATAGGGTTCAAATGTCACGTATTCTTTTTAAATTGGACGCTTTACTCCGGCTCTACGCCAGTACGACTTAACCCCTAACATGTACAGTAGAATAGTTCCTAACATGTAATCGATAAATTAACCTTTGAAATAGATTAGGTATTCCTTAGTTAAGTTAAAATGAAACGATCAAAATGTTTTCGATAGGTTTTTTGCGTTGGAAGACTGCTCGTATATTAGTTTTCTGTTAACTTTAAAACGCCTGTTTTTATATACAACACTATAATGGGTCATTTCTTTAAGCCAATGTAGAGCCATTTTGATCAGAAATGTTGTCCTGCAATGCGCAAAGTCGAGTTCTCAACGCGAAAGAGGAATGAGAAATGAAACGTCTTTGATTTTTGCTCGGCTCATCGACGGCTCGATGGTTAAATTACGGTCTCATATTTTGTTGTGTGTAAATCCAGGCATAAGCCTTAAAGAGGCAATGTGAAGACTCACGGCAAGCTATTGAGAATTACTACTATTATTATAAAAAAAATCTGTATTTTTGTAGTGAAGTTTTTTGTAGACTCCGTGTTTGTATCGGTGTAGTTGAGCCAAGCCGAATGAACAAACTATGCTTTGGTTTGGCATTTCTATATCGAACTTTTTACCCCGAATTTTAATATTCTTCTAAATTCAGATTTTTGCAAGAGAACATTATTTCATATTACTTACCCCAAGCAGCAACTTTCTATAGGCTGATAGTTCATATTCAAACTTGAAGCAGTAAAGTAACCCGAAAGCTTCACTGGGTTACTTTGTTGTGGCCTTAAGTAATTGAAATAGGGTGTAGAACATAGTATCGAAAGTCACTACATCGATGGTCGCAACATCGCTTTAATTGAACTTTCCGAAGTAGCGTACTTTGACATCGTGCACTGTCGATGCAGTGTACCATCGATATGATCTCCTTTCGATGTAGCGTATCTTCGGTATAGTGAATTTACGATTCAGTGTATTTTCGCTATGATGACCTTTCGATGTAGTTTGCTTTCGACATCGTGCACTTTCGATGCAGTGTACCTTCGATATGATGTCCTTTCTATATAGCGTGCCTTCGGTATAGTGAACGTTCGACGCAGTGTACTTTCGATATGATGTCCTTTGGATGTAGCGTACCATCGATATGGCGCACTTTCGCTACAGTAAAAAGTTCGATGGGACGTTTTCGATGTAGCGTTCGATATTATGCTCTACACCCGTAATTACATAACTTTTCCCACGGATCAAAACAATCGGTCGATAGAAAGTTAGCAGATTGCAAGGACACTTTTTTTAAATGTATTATGCGCCCATATGGGTGGCATATTACATGATCGTCCCGCCAATATTGTGTATACAATTAATGTATCCTGTGTTAATTTTAGTGTTTGGTTGTTACAAAACATGACATGATGCGAGTTTTATTTGGTTTGAAGGTACAATCCATTTTAAGGGTCGGTATACGTAAATCACCGAGTGGACGGTTGGTTGGATAATGCCAACTGCAGAATTGTAGACCTGCAATGGTAGCATGTTAGCATGAGAAACACCGCCGATCGACAAAATGTTCCGTCTCTTTTCCTCGTCGTTTGAAAAAAAGAGACGGAACATTTTTATCGATTGTGCTTACGCTATCACTGCTGGGGTGTAAAATATGTAACAGATCCTGTCAAGTCGGCTTGCGCGATCGTTTACACGGTTAAGTCGCTTGGGCAAGTAAACTTGTGCAGGATTTAATTCTTGGACAAGTGTTCAAGAGCCAGAAGTCCTAGTGTCCTAGTTTCTGACACTTTCAAGTCACTTGGTTAATTTACACACCCATGATCTTTTACCGTTGCATTTTTTTTTTCATTTATTTTAACTTATTTTACATGAAGACATTTTATCAGATTGTACCTTTCAAAAATGCTGTGAAAGTTGAGATTTCGTTTGATTGCATTTATATTTATTTCTCTGTATGCTGTCATGCTTTGATATTGTAAAACTGTTTGTGAACGTATTCAATGAATGATTATTATTTATGGGGGCCCGATTCTCAAGTATTTGACACACAACTCTATAGATTTCTATAAGAATCGGCTCCCAGTTGCTTTTCTTACTTATTTTTAAAACTATTAATCATTTATCTGCATATTACTTTTATTTCTTTGTTTTCTTTTTACAAATTGAGCCAAGTAACAACACTGTAATGGCAACAAATTTTTATTATAATAAAATAAATGTTAGTTTACGTTTTTATTATGCTTTTATATCCGCAGTTATTCTGTTGGATTTGATGTTTTAACATTTATACAGTGACCGGCAAATAAGTTGAAAAAAATTGCGGATGCGCAGAACTCGATTTTTCATAGAAGTCGCATGCAAGATGTACTGCGCGAAGTTTCAAAATTTTCCAATTTATTTGCCGGCCACTGTACTTTGATTTATTCGTGTTTCATCATCAAATAGTTTTTAGGTTCGATCCATATTATTGTAATATGTAATCTTTAGTTGTATGGAAAGTTTTATATTCCTGTATTGTGAAATGTATACCATTTTACGTTGTGATCATGTGAGTGCAAAATTTTAATTTTATATCCAGTTTAGTTGATTTGGGCAGCAGATGTGAACCCGTGGTTTTGTTCTGCCGCGTCCGAGAGCAGTATTTTTTAGATGTAATCTTTATTATAAACTTTTTTTTATAATTATTATAACATTTATGAATTCGATCGTTAGTTTATTTCTAACAATGAAATTAAATATTTAATAAAGAAATCACAAAGTAATATTGTTGTTTGATTTCGAATGAAATACCCCGAAATAGAATAAGTACATAAATCTCCTGCAGCGGTACAGAAACGTTTTCCGTCTCTTTCTCAAACGACGTGAAAAAGATACTGATCTTTTTACTAATATCGACAAAATGTTTCTCGTGCTCGTATGCTACCACTGCTGGGCACTTCTTAACTAAAATGTCTCAACTGTGACTTGGCTATATTTATTTGGTTTTTGTAGATCCTGATGATCTGGTTCACTTTTATAACAATTTCGTCCAACCGTTTGTAACAGAGGCCTATTATTCTAATTGTTAATAATCTGGGTATATCTAGAAAAGTATTTACCTATATTTATGGTCTAGATCTATATTTATCTTAATCAACGCACAACCTAAACCGCTGATGGTAGAGAGCTGAAATTTAGAGAGTGCGTTCTATATATGATACTATATATGATATAGGCACCTACGGATTCGCAGGAGAAACAGCGGGACTCGGCTAGTTTAAAAAAAATCAAAACAAAGTATGTATTAAAATTAATTTATTATATAAATATGTAGATATTTGGATAACACTTTAGTAGTTATAAACAATTAAATCTAAGACTATATCTAAAAACTGGACACTTAAGTGCTTGGGGGAGGAGGAGGTTCAGTATTAACCCACTGAGGTTGCGGACCAGGCATGCTGCAGAATGGGGCACCAAATGTGGGGCCATTGAAGCCCATGGGAATAGGCATCGGGCCCCGCATTCTAGGATACTGGTACATAAATGGGGGAGGCGTGGCAGGATTGAACGGAGGAAATGTAGGGAACGATGGGGGTTGCCCAAATTGAATATTCGGATCCATCGGATGAGGAGGGGGAGTTCTCACTTCTACAAAAGGTCTGGAATATCGAGGGAATGTGTTGGGATTTCTCCTCGAGCCAGCCGAGAAGGGGTTCCGGCCTCGACTGGGCCCGGAACCGAACCGACTGCTTGATTCCGAAGGCCGGTTGTTTCTCGGTCTTCGGTTCTTGGAGTGTTCGGCTTCAGGGTGTTCTGGGTCTTGTCTTTGTCTGGCTTCTCGTCGCGCGCGCCGCTCTTGTTCGTCGTCTGAATAGTCAACGTGGGAGAGGGGAGGCTCGAGGTCGTTCTTCCAGGACGCGTCCGAACCTTTCATTCTGCGGAGAAATTACATTTTATTATTTTATTGGATATTTAACAAAGACCCTGGACGACTAAACCTATTTATGTATGTTATAGCGTCCCCCACTTTGGGTATGCAGATAGGGGTCCGCTGTACCGTCCGTCCACTCTGAGGATCTGTTTTAGACAGATTGTGCCCCAAACGCTAGTTCGGTTAGGTTCGGTTTGGTTACTTGGATATTTAACAGGCGAGTTCGTTTCCTTTGATAAATTAGCCCTGATTCTGGGAAAAATATTCTCTCAACTACCATACGAATACAATGAGAATACATCTTGAGTTCTTTGTAATTGTGTTGTGTCTGCGTTGCGTCTGTCATCGGTCTGCACTGTCTCTGTCATCGAACTGGTATGTAATTATTTACGAGAATGGAGCCCCTGTCTGTATGTCTTACTTCATCAAGTCAGGCAGGAAGACATAGCTGGTGTGTTGGCTCTCAGGCGCGATGTAGACGTCCGCGCCGACGACCGCGCCGCGCTCCGCCGCGTGCTCAGCCGAGTTGAAGCGAATGGCGTAGTGAGGCTCCTTCACCTGGAGTGTGGTGACGTGTATAGGATGGTCATATAGGGGTTGGTCTAGCTAGGTTAAGAACGAGGCGGCTCTTACCATTTCCATACAAACTTAATACCAAAATAAATAATGAAAAATTTAGTTTTACTAAATTTTAAATTTTACTCTGTGATTTAAAACTAAAATCTTAATCCGAATAATATCGATATTAAGGTAGAAAACTAAATTTTTCATAATTTATTTTGGTATTAAGTTTGTATGGAAATGGTAAGAGTCGCATCGTCCTTAACGTTTGTACAACTTAGAAACCGCGATGTAGCTTTCTAATAGTGAAAGATTTTTTGAAATCGGTCCAGTAGTTTTTGAGTTTATTCATAACATACAAACATACACACACGCACACACACACACACAAATACAAATCTTTACTCTTTACAATATTAAGTATAGATTTAAAGATACGGATATTAATACTTACGGGTCCAAATACATCGAAAACTTTTCCTAGTGCTTTCGCGCCATTATCTAGGAACAGTACGCTGTCTAGATCCACGGCTAGACTGCCTGGACTTGATTTTACTATCACTGAAATTTCCAAAAAAAAACATTAAAGATACCTAGGTCATAACTAAATATCGCAGGACGTTGTTGCACACATCGCCATTTGGCCACAAACTAAGCAACTACGCTTGTACTATGGGTACTACATATTAGACAACGGATATACTACATATTTTCCTTTTTTTTTGTTGTAAATATGTATATCCTATCCTATCATAAACGCGATTGTTTGTAAGTATATATGTATGAATGTATATGACTTTGTTTCTCCTTCACGCAAAAACTACTGAACCGATTGCGGAATAGCTGGAGACCTACAATAACACATAGGCTACTTTTTGTCTCGATATTCCCGAGGGATCGGGACTTATGCGGGTAAAACCGCGGGGCGCTGCTAGTATGATACAACTAGAAACAACCAGAATCAAACATTTTTATGGTCAGCAATACTTGTAACCGGCGGGAATTTAACCCACACCCTTCTGCTTTGCAGCCTGAGGTTCGCCCGACGCGCCACAGAGGCCGTCACAGGGGTAAACAAGGAAATAGGCTTCAGCCAAGTACGGCCTTAGTTTGCCTATTTGCGGAAAACAGTTACAAAGCTGGAGAGGCGCATTTTAGTTTCCACTATCACTTAGTGGAATAGAATCAATAAGAAAAAGAAGAATTTTAATAAAATCGTATTGCAAAAAGCGAAGTTTTGAACAAAAACCTTGAGTTTGTTTGAACGCGCTAATCTCAGGAACCACTGGTCCGATTTGAAAAATTCTTTCACTGTTGGATAGTCCAATTATTGAGGAAGGCTATAGGCTACTTTTGATATATTCCTATTCCCTATATTCCCACGTGATCGGGACTTATGCGGGTGAAACCGCGGGGAGCTGCTAGTAGATTTATAAAGTAAACACACTTCGAATATTATGTTATTTATTAGGTAACAATTTTTTATGTAAGTTCATTTGTTTTGTAAACTTTTTTAGGCGCTGCTAGCCTGATAAAGTTAAATGTATATTTACAACTGCCTCTAATGTGGGTATTATGTTAGTGTAAGTTTTATGATAATATTAATAACTAGCTGACCCGACAGACGTTGTCCTGTCGTTTAGTATAAAAAAATAAAATTCATCAAAATCTGTTTAGCATTTTTTCTTTCATAAGAACCTTCTCCTGACTATAGCAAACACAACAAAAAAAGAATTATCGAAATATGTGTAAAAGTTTAAGTGTGATGCCGTGACCAAGGGAAATAGGGATTGATTTTTATATAAATAAATAATAAATAAATAATTTGTTTATTTAGACTCACAATTACAAAAAAAGTTCACAATATTGAAAGGTAGATATAACCAAGTTATTTTAAGAGTTTGATGTAATTGCGAGAAACTGGTGTCTAAAATAGGCATAAGAGCCTGTGCTATAGATCACCAGGTTCCCACCTCTGAACTAGGAAATAACTTACTTCGTAAAGGAAAGGGAACATAACAATTAACTGTTTACTTAACACTAGATACCTATGATGCGCAGATCATAAAAATAACAAAAGAAACTAAACTATTAAGCTAGCAAACTATTTAAAATCAAATTTTCAATATGTTATACTTACATTATTAAAAATGTTTAGTATTTAATCCAAATTATTATAGAAGTGCAAAGAAGAAATCAAACTATTTAGTAAGCAACGACGGAAATAAAATAAAAGTGGGTACATCAAAAACAAATCACTCAGGCGCATTGCGGGCGAACTCGATTCGACGGAACTAGATTGGTCAACAAACATCAAAGTATGGTGTATGGTCCAAGCAACAAGCACATGTCGGAAGTTAAACCAGACAAAAAAATATACCAAATATCATATTAAATTAAATTAAAATTAAATTAAATAAAAAATAAAAAAAAAATAAAAAAAGAAGACAATTTTATGTACCTACCTGAAGCATACTACCCAATTTGTATAAATTATTAGATTTAAGCGAAAAGCACTTATATGTGATATGTAAAATATGTTTATTATCCAACCACGCACCATACCCTTATTTTAACGAATTAATTACTTATTATCCAGAAATCAGTACATAATCTCATTTGCCTAACCGTATATCATACTGAAAATTATATCAAACATTATTAAATGAGTATTTACTTACAAAATAAGGTATAATGTAGCTATTGGTTCCAGAGTAAGGACTCTGTAAAATCATAATTCAGATTAATAAGCCAACTTTGGAGTGTTTTTTTACAGACAGCTTTAGATTTGTCATAAATGTTGAGAATCCTGTTAGATTTATTATATAAATAACAACTTTGATAGCCAAAAAATTGATGAGCGAAAATAGTATTGCAAGGTACTTGAAGTTTACAAACTATATCCTTTCGACGTTTATTCTCAATGGATTTAGGGTCGTATTTATTAATCGAGTGTTGCTTAAGAACTACATTTAGGATAAAAAGTTGTCTTACTGTAAGAACTTCACATTTTTTGTACAGGTCTTCGGTTGGAAAAAGAAAAGGAAGTGAGTGACAGACTTTGAGTATAGCTCTTTGTGCACGTTCAATCTTTAGGAAATGTGTTTTAAAAATTCCCCCCCAAGAGGTGATACAATAAGAGAGTAGCGATTGACAAAGGGCTAAAAAAATTGATTTTAACAACTTCCACTCAGAGACGTGTCTCAAATTTTTAAAAATAACTATCATTTTTCTAACTCTGCCAGCGAGAAGATCAATATGAGCATGAAAAGACATTCTCTCATCAATGATTATGCCCAAATATTTGATTAAAGGTACTGGTTGTATAATATATAATAGAAGAAGAAGATAATAATTTTAAAATTAAATTAATAAAAACGTAACCCTTCCTTTATCGGACAAAAACTCAAGAACTCTCAATAAAACAGGCTACTAAAAGAGATCGGAAGCGATAGATAACTTGCAAAGAAAGGTCGCAAGTAGGTATCGATTGTTAAAACACAAGGTCGCCGGTCGGCGAGGCGGTCCAAGGGCATGTCGTGTCTAAATGCATGCAAATACGGTAACCAGGCATACAGTTATACTGAAATAAATATTACTAGCTTTTACTGGTCTTTTCGTACGCGGAATACCAGTTTTAAAACTTCTTACATATTGATTAATAAATAAAATATTGCAGAACATTGCACGCACCCAAAACTTAGGAATTAGGCTTGTACTGCGGGTACTAGACAAGGGTAAAATAGAATACTAAAATAAACATTACTAGCTTATACTGTTCTTTTCGTTCGCGTAATATCACTTTTAAAAACTTCTTACATAGATATATATAAATTAATAGAATATTGCAGAACATTGAACGCACCCGAAACTGAGCAATTAGGCTTGTACTGTGGGTACGGACAACGGAATAAACTGCATAGAATACTAAAATAAACATTAATAGCTTTTACTGGTGGTCTTACGGTTTTACAGTATGGTCTTACGGCATACAACTTTGGGGCTCAGCGTGCGACTCACAAATTAACAAAATACAGAGAACACAGAACAGTATATTGAAGCAAATATCAAATGCACCCTGGTTCATAAAAAATTCTGAAGTCCACGACCACCTGAATATGACCACTGTGAAGGATGATATAAAGGAGCAGTCTAAAAAATACAAGTCCAGACTGAAACGTCATCCCAACAAACTCGCCGTTCAGTTGTCCATCCCCGACTGCGTCAACAGACTTAAAAGACGCCATATCATACAACTAGACAGTCTACAATGACTCTACAGCATAATGGAGGTGCTTCTGCTGAGGGGCCCCTCTACACCTGCCCAACTACAATCAACGCATCTGCTCATAGTCGCTGGACTGATCGCATGATAAAAAAACACAAAAAAAAAAAAAAAAAAAAAAGCTTTTACTGGTCTTTTCGTTTGCGTTATACTTTTAAAAACTTCATAAGATAAAAATTAATGAAATAATCCAGAATATTGCACGCAGCGCCATCTAGCCCCAAACTAAGTCATTAGGCTTGTACTGTGGGTACTAGACAATCGAATGTACGTAAATACGAAATAAAGGTAAGGTACTACATATTATACTTTTTTTTTAAATACATATGATACATAGAAAACATCCAGACCAGAAACAGATATTTATTTTTAAGGATAAATACTTGCACCCGATGGGAATCGAACCCGCAACCTTCTGCAGGCTTTGAGCTCAAGCAAGTTAAATATAAGGTATATTGAATTATGACTAGTACGGGAGTCTCACCCAATTGTTCAATAATTGCAGAAACTGTGCCAATCTTAACAGTCTCCTGCGCAGGGAGACTGATGGCCAGGTCCTCGATCGGCGGCAGGTCATCCAGACCAAGTTCTCCGTTTGCTTTCGGAGCATCATGTTTGGTAGGCTTGGTGGTGGTGGTGCTTGATTCTTCATCACTGGAATAATTAAATCACAAGTTAAGTTACTGTGCTAATCGTAAAAAAAGCCGGTCAAGTGCAAGTCAGACTCGTCCGCAAAGGGTCCCATTTGCTGTATTTGCTGTATGTACCGCACTTATTTAAGTGGTAATAAATATTTAAAAAATTATTTTGTTTTTAGTATTTGTTGTCATAGCAGCATCAGAAATATATCATTTGTGAAAATTTCAACTGTCTAGCTATCACAGTTACAGCCTGATGACAGACAGACAGAACCCTAAAAAATAAAAAATTACAGAAGATATGTAGAAGTTACTTAAAAACAAATATGTTTAAAACATTGCACACAGCACCATCTGTCTCCAAACTAAGCAAATAACCTTGTAGTGTGGGGAAGCCAAACAACAGAAACAGTAACTTAAAGATTTTTTAAACACCAGAACTAGAAGTCGGTGGCTAAGTAATTTCGTAACTGACTTACCTTGAGTTTTATTGTCATAATACCTACATAATTAATGAAGTTGAGTAATTTTATCTGTCATGGGAAAATCAACACCACTGTTAATATTATAAACTAGCATTGCCCCTTGGTTTCACTTGCATACTTGTCCTGATTCTGCAAGACTATCAGGATAAAAGGTAGCCTATGTATTAATTCTGATTTTCAGCTACCAGCATATGTACCAAGTTTTACATAAATAGCAAAAAGATAATAAATTATTTGCTATCATGCAATTAAGTGGTGATTTGTGAAATCACCATCCATTTAAATACAAGAGACTATTTGACCACAATCTAGAGCTCGACTCATTTTATAGATGTTTATTTTTAGGGTTCTGTATCTTAAAAGGAAAAATGGAACCCAGAACAGACAGATGGACAGACAAGAACATTTTTGACAGACGTGTTTGTCAAAAATATAGAGGTATTGAATTCAAATTAAAACCATATAACTCATGTCTCCATTTCTATCGCTTTTGTGTTTATTAGCAGTCACAATGGCCGTTTAATCATAGTTGTATGAGCAGATTAACATACATGTTGTTTCTGTGTGTCTGAGCTCAGACTTTTCCCCGATCAACCTCCTGTCTCACGCACACAGAAACAAAATGCATGTAAATCTACTCATACATTAAGGACTGAGTGGCCATCGAGAGAAAAAGCATCAGCTGTTTAGTATACAAGGTGTTTTGATAATAAAGCTTTTCTTACCCACTGGATATTTCTTCGATATCTTTAACAGAGTCGATATCACTGTCGCTGTCGCTCGAGGACGTGGAATCCGATTCACTTTCGTCTTCTCGATACAAAGTCACCTCGTACCCGACATCTTCGCTTTGCGCGTCGATTATCATGGACCGAGCACTAGTTTCGTCATCCTCACAATCATCCCGCGACAACGGTCCGTGAGCACAAGCGTTTATTATGTTATTTTTCAAAACCATTTCACTCAACTCTGGAGCGTCCGAATCGTCGTTCACGTTTCTATTTTGATTTTCAGCGTCGTCAGATTCACTGTCCGAGCCTCCGTATTCGGCTATTAGGCTCAACGACACGTTTTTATTGTTGCTCTGATTATTTTCCATTGTGCAAATTACTTACGACCACGCGCGAGAAATGTGCTACGGTGTTGATAAACGAACCACTTGCAACTAGGTACATGGAATCTATCACAGGTTATCTTTGTTGTGTGTGACTGTTGAAAAACAATACACGATCGATGGTTGAAAAAAAAATATTATTTCAATAAACGTTGAAATGAAACACTGCACCAAACAAAACCATTGAGCAAATTGCAAAATGAAAATGAATGACAAGCAAAAACCAAACGCAATACAGTGACTTTGACAATAGAAAAGATCATCGGGCATGTCAAAAAAAAATGCAAGGATACATTTTTGCCGTCAGTGTTGGTTAAATGTCAGACTTCCGTCAATCCGAGACCGAGATTCAGGGTTCCCAACTTAGCACTTTCGGTGCTAGATTTGGCACTATTTACCCCATTGGGGTTATAAACTAAAAGGTCGAGGCAGGTGGCGCTAGTGTGGCACGGCCAGATGCCGCCAAACTTCAACTGTGATTGCATGTGTCTTTAGCAATTTTATGAATTAAAATGTATTCAACGTGGAGTATAATCCAATTAAAAGGGGAGCTGAGAAAAAGGAATGCGTCTACTAGCGGAAAAAAAGCTGCTTTGACTGAAAGGTTAGTAAAAAAGTGCATTTTAGTGTTTGTTTGTTATGTTTTACAAAAAGGCTTTGTACTGATTTATATGTTGAAAATATGTAAAAACCCTTTTGTAAAAAGTACCTACATGTTGAGATAAGTATACGTGCTTATTTTCGGGGTCGTACGACTTGTAATTTTTATGATTTTATTAAAAATAAGTCATTGTTTACAAATGGTTGACAAGGGTATTTTTTTCATGGATTTTCTATGTTTTTGTTTTAGGCTAGAAGCGTACGACAGAAACAGTATTATTGGAGTCGAAGAGGAACTCGATGACGAAATTCCTGAGTTTCCTGATATAAGTCACTTTGGAGATGTTAACGCTAGCACCAATTTACCACCGCTCGGCTGTCCAAACACCACATCCAAGAGTTTGCGGAGAGGTTTCAAGTACCTACCACCCAAAGGTCGTCTGTTATATGAAAGCAGAAGTTTGGTTACTCTTCGTGTTGCCTTTGAAGGAAACTATGCCTACTTTCATGTGCAATGCAAAGCACAAATGAAGAAACTACTTTACATAGTTTTATTGAAAATAGATTGAAATGGCACTATAGAAGTCAGTTATTGTGAATGTGCCGCTGGAAGTGGTTTATAGGCACATTGTAAGCACATCTGTTTGTGTAAAGTTTGGTGTAAATCTGTTGCCCGGTCCGGCCTAGCCGACGGACACGATCTAAGCATAGTTAATAATAAATATTAGTCTAACTTTGCTATCTAGAGTAGTGTACACAGGAACGTTTTGATACCTTTTTTAATTTTAGATTTTGATAAGACAGTAGTTTCACAGTAACTTTTGAACACATTAGAATGACAAATCACAAAAACATCTCAGTCAATCCTGAAGAAGAGACATGTAAAGGTCTCAAAACGTTGAGCGTTGAAACAATGCCTTAAGTAATAAATAAACACCATGCCCATGTTGTACCTACCCCTGTTATGGTTGAGAATTCGGCTCTCGAAGTTGTTGACGCGTACGTATACCTAGGACAGACAGTCCAGTTAGGTAGGTTCAACTTCGAGAAAGAGGTCAATCGTCGAATCCAGCTCGGATGGGCAGCGTTCGGGAAGCTCCGCAACGTCTTTTCGTCTAAAATACCTCAGTGCCTTAAGACGAAAGTCTTCAATCAGTGTGTGTTGCCAGTGATGACATACGGATCCGAAACGTGGTGCTTCACTATAGGCCTTATGAATAAGCTTAGAGTTGCTCAAAGAGGTATGGAGAGAGCTATGCTCGGGGTTTCTCTACGGGATCGAATCAGAAATGAGGAGATACGTAGAAGAACGAGGGTCACCGACATAGCCAAACGGATTAGCTCTTTGAAGTGGCAGTGGGCAGGACATATAGCACGGAGAACAGATGGTCGTTGGGGCCGAAAAGTTCTCGAATGGAGACCGCGGATCGGAAAGCGCAGCGTTGGACGTCCACCAACGAGATGGACGGACGACTTAGTTAAGGCCGCGGGTTCACGATGGATGCAGGCCACTTATGACCGAAGCATCTGGAAATCTATGAGGGAGGCTTATGTCCAGCAGTGGACTTCTTACAGCTGAAATGATGATGATGATGATGATGTGATTATAACCGAAAAATGTCTTTAATTTATAAGTAAAATTTCCTTCATTTCATAATATTTTCTCTAAAGTTGCAGCATTTATTATTTTCGGTTTGTATTCTGCTAGGTCCAGGTGCTGTATCTAAGCACTGTCTCCTTCTGCTTCTTTCTAGACGTCTGTTTAACCGTTATTGGTCTTCTGGCTTTATTTCGGTAATTACTTTGGTAAAAGAAAATATAGAAGGAACTGCTGTTTTCCTCAATACTTTTTATTTATTTTCATCACCTGAATGAATGAGAAAATGTGGATAAGGTAAGATAAGGACCCTAATTTACACAAAGCTTGGCATGAGAGAAACGTCTGTGATGATCACTGATCGATGATCATTGATGATAGGTGGAAAATACTGTAAAAACTAAGGAATGGTCTATTCCTAAGAGAATATACATTATCATACAGACTATCGTTACAATAGTAAACTATTATAACCTTCGATCAATAGGTAGGTACCTACACTAGTAGTTTTAAGAAAGGAAACGTCTTACCTGTGTAGGAATTTCTCTCAAAAAAATCATTAGGTTTAAAATGGGGAGCACATAACCTTAAATAGTTACTAGGTCGATTTTTCTCTTCATAGCTTTTATCCACTGTTTTTTTCTTTTGGCATCTTTGGGGAATAAATGATTTGCTATGTTTTTACAATCCACAGCTGAACAAAGCGTCATTTTGTAAAATTATCTCAAAATAACCATGTTTGTTTACGAAAAAACTATGAAGGTGTCAAATAAAGGCAGACGTGCTACAGTAGCGCCATCTGAAGTGAGCAAATGGCAGTTTTTAACCTACGTCTTTTTTCCTTAGGGATTTTACCTGGGGGTTAGAGGTACCTTAATTTTATTATATGTGCCATCGCAAATTACGAGACATGGATTATTCAATTGATTTATGCGAACTAAAGCCATGGTGTTAGTATATTCGTCCTACTCTTGATAAGTTAAAAGATATTGGTGTCAATTCGAGCAAGCCAAATTCCGACTTAACTTAACTTAAAATTAGTTAAGACGTATCAAATTACAGATTGCTATTCAGAAAACGCCGACTTATGACAGGACTAAACCAAAATAAGTTAAGTCGAATTAAATTAGGTTAGAAAGCGACTAATTTTGTGTGGACTAAAATTGGTCGTTGAAGTAAATAACAACATTTATCGAATAAATAACGTAATAATGTAATTTTGGCTGTAGTACGGGCTGAAAGGTGTTCTGAGTGCCGGCCTTTATGGACAGATTTAGTGAAAACCCTCAGAAAAGCGTGTTTTGTTAAATGTTTTTGTTTAATTTTATTGCAGAAGCAATGACGAAGGGCTTAGATTAAAACGATTAAGAGACTGTTCCAATCCATTCGTATTGCCGGATAACAAATTTAAAAAACTGTTTTGTATACCTACCAAATGACTACGACCTGCTGGACTTTCACAAACTACTCAGCCGCGTGACACCAATGATCGTCTCAGAGGTCACCACCTCAAATTACGCACCACCTTCTCGGACAACAACCCTCACGAACATTTCTTCAGCAACAGAGTGGTCAGAGCGTGGAACAAGCTACCAAAGGACATCATCTCGGCACAGTATCAGCCAGTTCAAGAACAAACTTGACAAATACTTAGCCAATACAGAAACAGACTAAGAATAGCTGGATACAGGCATCTATCAATTGTATCAACTGCCTGCCTGATAAGTAAATAATAATAAAATACCTGTGGCAATATGCCTATTTGCACATACTAGGAGGCAACAATTATTTTCAATAAGTCATATCATTTATTCATCATATATCATTTACAAGTTTTATTCAAAATATATACTAGGTAGGTAGTTAAAATAGAATTTGATTCAGATTTGGCTAGAATTGTCTATACAGTTAAACCAGTTAGGAGTTTACTGTGCCTCTTCAACAAAAATTTCCTCAACTGTGTCTCCCCTCAATGCTTCAGCTAAAACTTGAGCTGCCCGCACCTTAGCACAGGCATTTTCTCCTAATGGCAGTGCAATATCTGCTCAGCTCAGCAGCCTAATATTTTCATTTAATGCTGCTGTCAGGCTATCGGCAACAGGCGGTCTTGGTGGTCTTGGGGCTCGCACCCGCTCAGGCCGGCATATACGGGGGCGGTTGGGCAGCTCAGGTTGTGGCGGTGGTTGATGAACTCATTGAGGATCTTCTAGCTGAGCAGGCACAGCAGGAGGAACTTCAGCAACAGCAGCAGCAGTATGTTCCATTTGGGGTCTGAAATTAACAATAAATAATTTAAGATATACAGCAAAAATATTTAATTATATATCACTTGGTTTTTAAAGGAAAACTTACCTGCTCTACAGTCGCAAAACCATACACAGAGGCAGGTCCTACAATTTCCAATATTTTATTGTCCAGATCTGTTAAATCTGGACCTGGAGGACCTCCTCCAGTTCCGCTGATGGAGCCCATACTTTTCGAGCTTTTGTTTTTGTTTTGCTGCGCCAGACATCCCAATTCTAAAAATAAAAGAGTAATGGTAAAAAATTACAACAAAACAAAGGAAATACATTTCATACATAGTTAATCACGAAGTACTTGTAATGACAAACATTGAGCCGAGTAATAATTGGTATTTGGTTTCTTGGTAAAACTGGTACTCGGACAACTTTAATCTTTACATAGTATAAAACAAAGTGACTTCCCTCTCTGTCGTGCCTGTTTGTATTTTGTATGTACGCTTAGATCTTTAAAACTATGCAGAGCTAGTAATTCTATTACTATTATAAAGCGGAAGAGTTTGTTTTTTTGTTTGTTTGTTTGAACGTGCTAATCTCAGGACCAGCAGTTGCTGGTCCGATTTGAAAAATTCTTTCAGTGTTGGATAGTCCATTTATTGAGGAAGGCTATAGGCTACATTTGATTCCGAAAGTCCCACGGGATCGAGACTTACGCGGGTGAAACCGCGGGACGCAGCTAGTTGATTCCATAAACTATGACTTGAAAATTGAAGTAATATCTTAGCAAAAATGTTTTTTCAAAGAACCTCATGGTTTAAAATTGCATTTTATGCAATACCTACTATATTCAGACCCTCTGTGTGGACCTATTTGCGTCGGTAAGGCTTAAATTTACTAGACATAATCCATTTAACTTATCTAAACTAATGAATAGAAAGCTTATGAGATTTTAAAGTTTGGTTGAACGCGCTAATCTCAGGAACTTACTGGTCCGAATTGAAAATATATTTTTGTGTTTGATAGTCCACATATCGAGGAAGATTAAAGGCTAGTAATGATCCTGATATTCTCGCGGAATCGGGACCATTTTTATTCCTCTTACGCTATCGAAATAGCAATTAGCATAGGTAAATTGCGTCAGAAATAAGACCTACCTTTTGCCAACTGAGCATGAAGCCTCTCCACTCCACAAGCAGTTCCTTTTGCTGCGTTCGTTAGGTCTTATATACATTTTCCGACACAAAACCCACAACAAAACTGATTCAGATGAATTACAAACTACAAAAAGTAAACAAATAATCATAGAGAAATCTAGACGAATAAAGTACTACCAACCTCACAGCATAAACCATTCGTTCTCACTTTTTTATCTGTGAATCCAATTTAGTCCTGTCATTTTCAAATTCTAAGTTTAGTTTGTGGACAAAACCGAATAGCATACAAACTTAACTTAACTAAAATAAGTCTGTTTTTGGTTAGGTTAAGTTTTAGTCGGTGGTTTGCTCGAATTGACCGTAATTGGATGTTAAAGTTTCACATTTGGGAGTGTTCACACAAAACACCACAAGATGTCGTTACTTGTTTTGAATATCCATAAATCTGAATTGGTATACCAATATGGCAGCTAGTCAAGTCATCTTTCAGTCAATAAATCTTATTAGTTAAAAATAATTCTTTTCTTTATAAATTCTGGACGTGGAATTCTGTAGCAATTTATTGGTTTTACAAATTCAGATTTATGGATATTCGAGACAAGAAACGAGATATCGTTTTGTGTGAACACTCCCAGATGTGAAACTATAACATTTAATATCTTTTAACTTATCAAGAGTAGGACGAAAATACTAACACCGTGGCTTTAAGTTTACGTAATCAATCGAATAATCCATATTTCATAACTTGCGATTGAAATAAGTTCGTGTAACAAATTGTTTGAAGTGCCGAATATGATATCTGTGGAACATAGCTGGTCCATTTTGAACGGTCTTCACATTCAGCACCTAGCCAGCGTTCCCGAACCTCCCGATTAAACGGGAGATCTACTGATTTCCAAACCAATCTCCCGATCTACCGTAAAGCGATAACATTCTCCCGTCTTTTTATCATTACTACAAAAATCATCTAAAAACCGGAGCTACATCGGCTATTATCCACATATTATGCAGAGCTTTTCCAAATTTAATTAACAACTAACGGTCGATCTGCAAAAACTTGACACTGAACTGAATGGAGAGAACTTCGGAATACTTATAAATAGTATAAATTCAAATGACCCAATAGAATTTTGGGGAGCTGTAAGTCTGTTTGTGTGATTCCCCATTTTGGCAAAATTTGTTTTCGATATATTTTCACTTCACTTCACTCTTCGGCTAATGTAGAAAGATTTTTTTTTCTAGCATAAATTTATTGAAAACGAAACAAATTTTCATCTTCTTGAAGTTTGAAGGTCTTTTAAATTCCAAGCGTCACATGGATGGTCTGTTTCTTTGATTTTAATATTGACAAAAGATGTTTGGTACTGTGCTGTGTCAAAAGAGCATTGGTATGACAACAAAAGTGACTGATTTTTTATTATAATTTTTTTTTTTTTTTTATAAAACTGCCTAATTTTATATAATCACAAAATCTCCCGTTTTCTACCGATATTTTGCCCACATTTCTACCGACTTATTTTTCTTTGGTTTGGTAACACTGCACCTAGCACTTAATCTAGCACTATACAGCCATCATTCTGATTTTTTTTCTGGTCACTGTAGAAGCGAACTGCGAATGTTTTTAGTTGTGAATTTATCAATTTAGTGTTTCGTGAACTATAAACCTACTAAAATGGATATTCCTTTAAGCAAAAAAGTGAGTTAAGTTCAAAATTACAGAAAAGAGTGGGAGAACGATCCAAAATACAAAAAGTAGCTTAGACCTGGCCCCTGTTTCATAAATTTTATTTAAAAGCGACAGGTGAAACCTTGACATATTTTAAATTGTCGGACGCGTTTCATAAACGCGACATATGTCAAGTAAAATGCGACAATTATGTCGCCGACATATGTCGGATTATCGTGACATATATTATGAAAACGGCGACAATTGTCAACTTTTAAGATATTTGCAAATAGTCCTATTCTACTTCCTATTCCTACTTCCTACTTATATTATAAACGCGAAATATTGTATGTATGTATGTCTGTATGTGACTTTGTCACTCCTTCACGCAAAAACTACTGAACCGATGGCGATGAAACTTGGAATAAAGATAGGAGACTTAGAATAACACATTAGGTTACTTTTTATCTCGAAATTCTCGCGGGATCAGGACTTACGCGGGTAAAACCGCGGGACGCAGCTAGTATTGTTGTTTATAAAAGTATTTCAGAAAAACATAAAAACCGACTTTAAAAAAGGAAAAATATTAATTGCACCTACATACTTAATTAAGTTGTGCAGTTTTGTGTTTTATAGTTTGGCTGTCCGACTTATTATGTACTAGCTGCGTCCCGCAGTTTCACCCGCGTAAGTCCCGATCCCGTGGGAATATCGGGATCAAAAGTAGCCTGTTTTACTAAGGGCGAATGTCGCTTTCTACTCTTTTAAATAATTTAATTCAATCAAAAATTGAGCCGTGGTTTTATATACCCGAAATTTTTCTTTAAAGCAAAAATCAGTAATTGTGAAGGAGAAATTAATTCTACACTTAAATGTACGTCTTTGGCTCCTTGTTTGAATTTGTTCCAAATATTCATCGTCGCTACTTTCTTCGCTGCTCGATGTAAGAACCATTTTTGTAATGAAAAAATGAAAAAATAATAACCTCAATACGGAACAAAACTCAAAATACGATTTTCGAGACAGAAGGGTAAGCGCCTGTCGCAAATGTCGGACAATTTTACAAATATGTCAATATGTCACGACAATTTTGTGTTTCATAAAACAAAATTGTCAAGTTTTTCCCGACAAATTGTCACCTGTCACCTGTCACGCAAAAAGTTTTATGAAACAGAAAAATGTCAAATTGTCGCGACAATTTGACTTATTTGTAAATTTTCCACCATGACAATTTTGTCGCCTGTCAGCTTTATGAAACAGAAAAATTGTCAAATTGTCGGTTCTCGACATATGTCGCGCCTGTCGGATTGTCAGCTTTATGAAACAGGGGCCTGGAATGCTACCGCGGATCTTTCAACTCGACAGTCGACTCGCTGTCAAAATGACAGTTGACAGCAAACAGCTTGTCAAAAGCGTTCCGTTTCACACTTAGTTTCGAGACACTTATTTACTGATATTTAATGAACAGAATGAAATATATTCTAAATATAATACATTACAAATTTATATATTAAAAGGTATAGAAAAGACAATTGTTATTTTAATTTGTTAAAAAATGTTAATTACTTCCATTTAGAAGTATTTAGAATTTATTTCATTCTATTCATTAAATATCAGTCTCGAAACTAAGTGTGAAACGGAACGCTTTTGACCAGCTGTTTGCTGTTAACTGTCATTTTGACAGCGAGTCGACTGTCAATTGAAAGCGACGATACATCCGCGGTAGCTTTCCTGTGCTTGGAGATAGTTTGAAAGCAATGTGTGTATTTTGCAAAACAGAATTTAATGCGAGAATATTTGAAATTTAGCGGCATTCGGAATCAAAAAAACACATACAAAAAAATTATGTCTAAAAATAGCACCATTTTTTATTTTTTTTATCAATCTAGCACTATTTGAGTTGAGATGTCATTTAGCACCTATCTAAGATAATGAGTTGGCAACCCTGCTGAGATTGCTTGCTTGTTTTTAGTGATGGGTCAACTCGGAATAAACGTAACTCGAGTCAACTCCAGTTAAAATGCACGTAACTCGAGTTAACTCGAGTTGCAACTCGATTTGGTTGGCATGAGTAACCCAATCAATTACTTTATATACTTTTCCGCTTTACGCCAAAACAAACCAAACCGATTCTGACGAGACTTAGTATGTAATTAGCTGGAGACTTAAATTATTACAAACATACATTTTTATCGCAATATTCCCACGGGATCGAAATTTTTCAATCTCAATATTTCAGCAAGAACGAGGCTTACACCATGTGAAACCACGACATGTAGTTTTTTTTACATTTGAATCCTTCGGTCCTTACCGAGATAAGGCAATAGGACCGAAATAAAAATTAATTTATCGAACAAAATAAACACCAATTATGCATTTTTAAGTTAAAATTTGTTAAAAATAGTACTATTATTGAACTCGAGTTCGCAAGGTTTAACTCGAGTTGACTCGAGTTGATCGCAACTCGAGTTAACTCGAGTTGGCTACTCGAGGTGACCCATCACTACTTGTTTTGTATTTTTGCAAAGAAAAGTACCTAGAATCAAATTATTTATAGGAATCAAAAACTTACCTATCTACAAATAGACCAATACAGAAAGAACCAATTAAATTTCTAAGTTCCATTTTCTCTGACTATTAGATTACTATTTCTTTATTTCCAATAGTTTAAATTCGTAATAAGATGTTGGAGGTTATAAATGGGGTTTTGCTTGTATATTTTATAATTTTGTGTACAATAAGTGCATTAGTTCCAGTTCTTGTGAAGCCTGTAAGTTTTAATACTAAAATTCTACTATATTTTGTTATAAACTTTATTGAAATGACCGAATTTTCAAAACCTAAGTATCCCTTACGTCATTGGTAATTTCTCATCATAATATTCTTATATTTCAGATAATAGCATGCTTCGCCAGACCTTCGCACTTAGAAAAAACGATATGGGCTGAAATATTGACTCTCAAGGCGGAGCAAAAAGGCATTTCAATGAAAGATGAATTTGCAGCATACTCAAAAGTGCAAAGAAAGATAAACAAACTAGAAATAGAACTTAAAGACAACTCACAGACCAGAATGAGCAAGAGTTTAGCTATTAAAAGCACTATACAAATTGCAATGCAAGTTGCGGTCGGATTTATTATGTTTATTTCAGTGATTTACTTCAGACGGGAGCCAATTGTGGCCCTCGAAGGAGACCTATTCCCTTTCACCACTATGTTGAGATACCCCAGTGACACGCCTAATGCGATTTCCACACATATGTGGGTTTTGATATCAAATCTTTCAATCAGAACTCTGCTAAAGCCTATAGTATAATGAATCTTAATACCTACCTATCTGAATCAATTATTATTTTAATGTAATTTATTTATTTGATTAAAAATTTTTAAAAGGTTCATATCGTCATTTTTACATTCATGTTGTTTTACCTTTGATCATCATCATCCGAGCATTGTTCCCGGTTGCATCTCTTTCGAGAGCCCGGGGTCTGCTTTCCTACTTTTACGTCTGGAACAGCTTCTAAATCGTGTAGGTATTAGTAAAGTTTGAGAGTTAGCGGGGTGTTAATGGTGAATGGTGACCTGAACCCATATTATCTATCTAGTGAATATCTCAGTCTCACAGGCACTATGCAGTTAATTACGTTGCAGGCTTTGACGTAATGTAGTAATCACCAGTGATTACAGCAAAACAGTAATGTACTGCATGGGCTGCGGCTGAGTGGTACCACAGCTACCACATTTGAATTTGGTTTTTTTATGAAGTTCTATGTAACCTATACCTGTAGCAGTATGAAAACAAGAGTGATTACTGCAATGCGGCTAGATCTCCGTACATCTTTAATTCTTTAAAAAGCTGTTAAATTAAGTCCAATTTCAGTACTCAGTACCCATTAAACATTACATAGAAACACAAAATAAATAAAAAAAAGAGCATAATTTTATAATGTATTTTATTAATTAAACAAATTAATAGTATTTCATACTCAGTCCGACATACATTCAAAGTGTCTACTAAAATTACTTTAACAAACAAGGCTTCTTGGAAACACTATTATGCTTAAGACATTTAACTCAACTTTCTACTTCACTACCATTTTAATCAAAATGGTATTTACCAAAATGGCCATAAGTAAATAAAGGAATAATTATAACAAGTCCGCAATGTGCGTTACAAAGGGCCAGAGCACCTATTCTAAAACTAAAACATCTCAACAATGCTTCAGCATTGTTAGATTTTTCTTGAAAATGGTTCAACAACTTTTGGAAATTTTGCAGTTCCGTTAAAACTTTTGAAGTTTCGCTAAAGTTTTTAAAGTGTTATTAGTAGTTTCTTCCAAATTTCCAGCAATTGTTGAACCGTTTACGAAAAAATCTATCGATGCTAAAGCGATGTTGAAACGATTTTGCTAAAGAATTAGTACCCTGAACAATCACCAAACTATAGAAATATGCATGCACATTAACATAAAAACTAGCTAATATTTACAAGCTCTATATCACAGCTTACTCTTGCTATTTCTGTGTATGACCTAATACACAATCACATGTACATTCTAAACTGCAATACACACTAATGACAAATGACTCGGGACGTATCTTTGCACTTTACATTTCTAGACAAGTCAAGGGAAAAGGATACCTACTCTTTTCTCCATACAAACGTAGTCGATTGTTTCCTCCCTGGGTAAAGACATTACAGAAAATATGTTTATGCCATAAAACCTATATCTGCCATGACCATTCAGCGACAACGCGCCAAAATTTGCATTCTTTTAATTGTATTCGAATTAAAAAAACCAAAACGTTATAGGCATGGTCAATGGTCATGGCAGATTTAGGTTTTATGGCATAAAAATAGCTTTCTCTAATGTCTTTTATCTAGGGCGGAAACAGTCGACTACGTTTGGATGGAGAATGAGTAGTTATCCTTTTCTTTAAAGAAAGAGCGACTGTTTTATTGGCGCATCATATAAAACTACATATTATCTAAAATGTGCTTGAATTCGAGCGAAATTTAATTATTTTTTTACTTGTTATACCTATTGTGCGACAGTTAAAAGATTGTGCAGTAAGTATAGTTTTAAAAGATTTGGCACATAAGTAGTTACAAATGTGCAAAATCACAAAGTGCAGAGAGACAATTTTATCGAAAACAAACAACGTGAAACAGAAACAAACATTTATGTTAGCATAAATATTTGTCCCAATTCTGTGATGCAGTGATGCAGTCGGGGTTTTGCCCGGTGCCACTGAGGACAATAACTGTGCATAATCACGCGTGTAACAACGGCATTCAATTCCACATAATATCTGCGGCCTTATTCAACAAAAAAACCGTGTAGATGCCGGCTAGCTTCTACACGGTTCGCGAGTTATTTTGTATTCTAGACGCGCTAAGAAGTCACGTGACGTGCCGTGTAGAAACCTGTAGGCTTTTTGTTTCGTGTGACGTCATTGACTTCTAGAATACCGAGATTACCGAGTTAACGTCACAGGTTGTTTTAACCCCATTCAAATTTTGGGGTTAAAATAACTTGTCTGCAATAGATATCTAGTCGTAGGTATTTAGTTATTTTAGTGAATTGGTATTTTCTCATAAACAGACAAGGACTAGAAACTATGACTAATGTATCTAATTTTATAATCGAAGAGAGAAACTTTACCAAACAAATAAATGTATTTTTCAACACACTTGCTCAGAAAGAAGTCTCTAATTGTGCCGCACTTAGGTAGGTTTACAAAGGCGCTTATGATCCAAAATGATATTTTAATTACAATTACGCAATAGTGCGACAATGAAAATAATGTTTTTATATAACCTACTAAATAAGGCTGACTTTTCATTTATTTTTCTTCACAAGTGTGTTGAAAAACTTCATATAATACACATGAGTATTGATTATTACCGTCCTCGGCTTTTTAAGGCATTCAGCTTCGGCTTGGACCTAAATACGGCCTCAGCAGTAAACATCAACATTATACACTTTTATTATAATGTAATTTTAAACGTAAAAAATATACTGACATAAACTCGAAAACAATTAATATTCTGAAATATTTCTTTACCATTATATAATTTTGTATAAGTACATACAATCTACAAAAATTACACCATGCATATAATTTACTATGTGTAAAATTGTATACACAGTGTTTTATTTTATAAATACAATATATCTCTATAATAATTTTGTATAATTTTGAAATGTTTTATTTAGCGTTTATATAATTTAAACATCACTATGTTTTTATTATATTAAGTTAAACTATCACAATTTGCGACGCCTTTCTCTAATTAAAGGAAAAGTTGTGACCTTTTATGAGTTTACTCTTTTAAAATATTTTGTAAGAAAAATACACCATCAAAAATACAACGCAAGGCCCCGGCTCGAACTCGCATACCTTAGTTCTCATGACCAAGTGACTTAGCGTTCCTACATTCGCCTGGGACTCGGGCCGTGAAATTTGAAAATGCATTACTTATTATTATTACCCTTTTTTTTTTTAAAGGAACCATTCTAAGGCCATTATTTGACCGTCTGTCTGTCTGTATTCAAATTAAATCTGTACTTATTAATAATTTATTAAGTCGGTAACTCTTTTACAAGTCATGTACACTTCATTAAGTTCTTGTTATAAGGCTAACACAAAATGTCATTAAAATTTGGCCTGATTAAGGTTATAAAACATAGTTATGACAAAAAGTGATGACGTATTTAGCTAAGAGACATAAGTACGTCTTTAGCAAATGGATACAGTGACGTCTATAGCCAATGGCAATTACGTGGGGAACAAATGTCTTGCTATGGAGACTCCGCCCGGCCGCGGCAGATTGGGAAGACCCAAGAAGTGCTGGCTTGACGTCTAAAGGGCTGATATGCGTGCAAATGGCCTGACTACACGGGATGAAAATCGTGCGAAATGGAGACGTAAAAGTAGGAGAGCAGACCCTGGGCTCCCGAGAGGGACGCAACCGGGAACATCGTAAGGATGATCATGATATAGCCAATGGCAGAAAGAAATTGTGAAGCATTTACTTAAATATTATTATGACGTCTATAACTAACGGGCAAACTGTGACGTCTAACAACTAACGGACAAAACTGTGAAACTTTTACGTCTCAAGCCTTACGTTTTCGTAATGAAGTGTAAAGTTCTTTATAAAAAATATTCGTTAACAATTCCATAGTTTCTTCAGTTACAGTTACTGGTCTTTACGTTTCAATTTCGTTACATTTCAAACACTTACATAATATTATAAATTCAGTCAATTTCCCCATTTGGACACGAAACGATCAACATTTTGATTTTCACAATAAAGAAAAAAGGCGTTTAAGATTTTCGTTCAATGAAATTAAACATAGGTATGAATTATAGTACAATTTTTCACTCGGTGCACACAAGGCCAAGAATCAAAGTAAGGTAAGAGCGATGAACATGTTGCAATATCGTTACCGCTTATCGATACTAATAATGCGCAGCACAATGCCCGCTCATAAGACCATCAGTGAGAGAGAGAGAGAGAGAGCACAATTCTCTCTGCACTGCTCCCACGTTTTACGACCGAGTGAAAACGAGTAAAAATACTGTACTATAGATTTATTATTAAAATAAGTAAGTTAACAAAAATATATGAAAAAAAACTACCTGTTAACAGTGCCTTGACAGTTGCTTGTATTTCGCACATTAAAGTTATTAAGAGGATAGTCTCCATTCTCTTTCTCCATACAAACGTAGTTTAAATTTTCCTCCCTGGATAAAGACATTAGAGCAAATATGTTTATGCCATAAAACCTATATCTGTCATGACAATGCATCTACCTTTTTAGTTTTTTTTTATTTTCTAATTAAAATAATAATAAAAAATAAAAAAAAACAATAAAATGAAAAAAATTAAAAGGTAGATACATAGTCATGCATGACAGATATAAGTTTTATGGCATAAACATATTTGCTCTAATGTCTTTATCCAGGGAGGAAAATTTAAACTACGTTTGTATGGAGAAAGAGAATGGAGACTATCCTCTTAAAAACAGAAAACTTATTAAAAGGATTTCCGCAGAAAAAAAGGCCCATTTCGATAGTTGATACAGGTAGTTCCCAAAATGAAATGAAAATAAACATACAAATATAACTTACATACAACACTCTCATACAAACTTCGCCTCCTCCTCTTACAGTCAATGTTTCAATATAACAGGATATCTCTTCACTCATTCAAACTTGTCAAAGTGTTAATATTATACGTTTTTTAATTTAAGACTAAAATCTGACGTCTTCGTTCTTTGTATTTGACATTTTTTTTCCTTAGGAAGATGTGTCAAATCGTAGTCTACAACTTTAAAACGAAGTATTGGTTCCATTTTAGAAAAAAAGCTTTCCAAAATTTTGCACCCGACAGGACTTGAACCTGTAACCTTACAAAACCGCGCCAGAGGTGCCTGTCCGGCCGAAATGAAATTGAGGATTGCACTTATTCGTTTTTGCGACTGAGGCACGCAGCGACATCTACCGGTAACTATTGCAGGTTACCGGTTAAAAGTTTTTTTTTTTAGTGTTCTCACACTTAGGGAATCCTAGTATTAAAAATATTATTTTAATGTGTTTTATTTATTATCTTTGACATAAAACTACGACGACCTGACTTGTTGTATCAAAGCTATTTGCAAATACGCAAATAACTTGCAAATAATAAAATAATTGACACTGGCTAGTTCCCAAATGGCCGTAATCAGGTTAAGACCGAGAAAAAAAAAGACGTTTGCGCGCGAATAAATGTATTTTCTTTCTTCCTATTTTAAAAATCAACGACTAAAGAGATTTGAACCTAGGACCTGCCAATCACCTATCATCAATGCGTTTCCAACAAGCCACGTTTGTAATAGACGAGTGAGGCTTGTCCTGCTTGCTCCATAGCACAAGCACATCTTTATACCTCCCCTGACTACCGCCTACCACACAAGTACTGAGCGTCAACCGACCCTGTAGTACAAGGTGTACAAGAGAGGATATCTGGCCTACGCCTAATCTAAGGGCACGAAACTATAGGTGGTTAGTTTAGGTGTTTTCGTAAAAGGAACTGTTAAAATGTGTTGTTAGAAGGTAGACTACTGCTTCGTAGGTCGACATCATGATTGCTGTGTTTGGTATTTGTCGGACTAGTTGTGTGCCGAGGCCCCTGTAACAATAAATAAAAAAGTAATTATCGAAATCGGACTTCATATGCCGGAGTATGGCGTGAACGTTTTGACATATATACAAACAAACAAATATAAAAACAATACGGGTCGAATTGAGAACCTCCTTTTTAAGTCGGTTAAAAATAAATTATAACGGCAACAGAAATGCATCATCTGTGAAAAAATTTAACTGTCTAGCTATCACGGTCCATAAAATATAGACTGAAGGGTTACTGCGGTTCGTTTTGATACGACATCGATACTGTCATACGATGATTCTACTGTCACATTCTGATATTAGGGTGACAGTAGAACCATCGTTATGACAGTATCGTTGTCGTATCGAAACGAACCGAAGTAACCCTCCTGGTGACAGATAGACATTGAAGTCTTACTAAAGGGCCAGGTTTAAAAAAAAAGAAATATTCAAGGGAGCTCCCATAGAATAAATGTGTTTTTTTTTATAATTTTAAACACAACGATATCACGTTATTTTTATTTCACTGGTATTGTAAAAATAAATGCTAACGTTGCGTTAAGTTGTCTAGGATTTTTTGTACGGAACCCTTCGTGCGCTAGTCCCGCTCGCACCTGACCGGTTTCTTGTTACAATTGCTGGCATTGTTACCATGCTACCTCAGTAACCGTGTTCTTTCATCACTACACGGGCCTACACAATCATTTCTACGCGTCAAAAATCTAGATAAAAGGACCTCATTAATCAATTCTGAAATACTTAGGTATTTCAGATTCTGAAATACTTAGGTATTTCAGATTTGATATACATAAGATAAGTAATTCACACGAAGATTGTACTTAGCAGTCCAGACTGTGAGCTATGTGGATCACTCGATGTACGCATGACATTGTAATATTAGTATTTGACATTGTTTCAATGTTGATATTGTGTTTGTCATTGTTTCAATGTGGGAAATTTGTTTGTATTTGTTTGACATTGATTGAATGCTAAAATTGTGTTTGACATTGTTTCGATGTGCGAAATGTGTTTGTTTGACATTGTTTCAATGTGCGAAATGTGTTTATTTGACATAGTTTCAAAATCAAAACTGTGTTTGACATTTTGAAAATCTGATTCTGACCGTACGTCAAGTATCTATCACTCGCTGCACTCATGAAAGTCCCGATAGTGAGTGACGCACGAGCGTTCTTTTATCTCGTTTGTTTGGTGTTCGAAAATTAAACTATTTGACTGATAACCCGGATAAGCGATGAGTTTTTTTTATACTTGTTGTTGCTTAGGGAAAACAATAACTTTTAATTTGACAGGTGATCGCGATAGTAAATGGAAACAAGTGCAGTAGATCCGGTCGGTAGGTAATTGCACACATACCGTAAGTGGGTATGTTATTATATTTTTATGTACTTTGACAATGAATATCGTCAGACATTAAAATCATCATCATCCGATCGGTGTTCCCGGTTGCATCCCTACCGAGAGCCCGGGGTCCGCATCGTCACACATTAAAATGCGTATTACCAAAATGACCACACGAATTAGGGGAATTATTTAGTCTAATATTCACACTTGCTTGAAAAATATAAAAATATCTAAGATTTTATCATTCAAGTGTACTTTTACTGTAAACATACAGTACACTTCAAGGACAGTAATTTCAACCGAAAAGGGGGTTGTTCGACCGAAGGCGTCTGATCTAACAATATTTGTTACAGCGTCCCCACTGACGGCCAACCTTTAGGCATCCATGCGGGGTCCGCTGTACCGTCAGGCCACTCCCAGGAGCAACCATCAGGGATCTGTTATAGACAGAGCATGTCCCCAAACGCTAGTCTGTTCGGATCTATATAAAGGAGACCTGCGTTGTGCCCAAGTGACACTACCTGTTATCCAGACAGGTACCGGAGCAATAAAGCCGATCACCACTCGCACCTCAGAAAGGAGCCGAAACTTCGCTGAGGCCGGTAGAGAAACCACCTCCCACATCTCCAGTGTGGTACCAGAGCTGTCGGAGGCAGAGGCCATCAAACCACTTCCAACTCCACTTTATACACCTTTGGAAGTACCAGATGGTACCTCCAAAGGTACTCCTCCTCCTTGATACCAGACCAAAGGGAAGATCTTCCACCGAACAGGTGGTTTTGCCCGGTAGACCGCAGCCCAACGATGTTTCGTCGAGAGTTGTATAATGAGCTCATCTCGGAAACAATTTTGATAGTGCGATTCAGGATTGTACTAGTTACGCCATCTGTTGGTTCGCCATGACAACGTTATAATGGTGGTACGTACCTATAGACGCCTCGATAGCCCTCCTCCATCCAGACGGTGTGCAGCGTCTGCCAGAACTTGCGGTACTTGTCGCCCTCCTCGCGCAGACGCGTGCGCGCTACCTCTGTAACCAGAGACAATATCGGTTCAGTTCTTAGTACGCTCTTTGTGGATCCAAGGTATTAAAGCAACACTTATTTGTTTTGCTACCAACATAATGGCATAGGAATTGAAAGATGACACCCATTATAATTAAAATCATAAATACTGATACTAAATACTTAATCATAATCATTGTACCTATATAATAGTTAGTTTAAGTTTAATTTGTGACAAAAATGTGGCAAATCTGATTTTTCTGTCTTATTTTCATAATTTTATCTTTCTGTTTCTTTTGTACATTTTTTTATATGTTATATTTATATGTATTATTTGGTACAATAAAGCATTAATAAATCAATCAATCAATACTTAGAAATATTGTTAAAATAATTGTCTATGGTTAAATTTAAAACTGTCAAAATTCAGTTTTGACGGTTAAATTTAAAACTGTCAAAATTCAGTTTTGACATTGTTTTAGGTTTAGAATTTGTATTTTAATTGTATCAATGTCAATGTGAGAAAATCTAAATTTGACATTGTTTACCAAAAAATCATGACCAGAGACAACGAAAGACATAAATCCTAAAACCTTTGACTGATGCTAGACAATCCACAAAAATAATAAAAGATGAACGGCCTCAAATCAGGTTGAGTATCGTGATTCATCTATTAATAGAAGTATGCTAAATTAATTTGATTCTTTTGCAAACAATCAAATGTCCATATTTACATTTAGTACTTGTCAATAAGGTATTGTTTGAAGTTTCACCACGTAACAATTGTTTGAAGTTTGTATGGTGAGGACGATGTGGATAAGCAGAGGCCTCAGGGCCCATGAACTCGACGAAATCCCTACAGTCTCGCCAACACACTAAGGTCTCGCTTACACCCATATGGTACTCACCATGTGGATGAGCAATGCACGAAGCGACTGTCTTAGAGAAGCGCCCATAAACTCGACGAAGTCCGTACAGTCTCGCTTACACCCATATCGTACTAACCACGTGGATAAGCAATGCACGAAGCGACTGTCTTAGAGAAGGCCCCAGCTGCCATGATTTCCACGAAATCCCTACAGTCTCGCTTAGACCCATATGGTACTCACCATGTGGATAAGCAATACACGAAGCGACTGTCTTAGAGAAGGCCCCAGCTGCCATGAATTCCACAAAATCCCTACAGTCTCGCTTAGACCCATATGGTACTCACCATGTGGATAAGCAATACACGAAGCGACTGTCTTAGAGAAGGCCTTAGTCTCGCTTACACCCTACAGTCTCGCTTACACCCATATCGTACTCACCATGTGGATAAGCAATGCACGAAACGACTGTCTTAGAGAAGGCCCATGCACCCATAAATTCGACGAAGTCCGTAGTCTCGCTTACACCCTACAGTCTCGCTTTCACCCTACAGTCTCGCTTTCACCCTACAGTCTCGCTTTCACCCTACAGTCTCGCTTACACCCTACAGTCTCGCTTACACCCATTTTGCACTCACCATGTGGATAAGCAATGCACGAAGCGACTGTCTTCGAGAAGGCCCCAGCTCCCATGAACTCGACGAAATCCCTCGGCGATCGTTGGTCGTTGGGAACACCGTCCACAGACCGCGCGGCTATCAGGCGAGCCTTTACTCCCTCGTATAGCACGAAATGGACGACAGTCTCGCTTATACCCATGTACGAGGCTGTTATACCTTTGTAGAAACCTTTTATGCCCTGGAAATGTTTATTTTGTATTATTAATAATTTGTTGTGGGCCCGGCTATAGGCTATAATTGTTTCTGAATCTAGGGTGTCGTAAATGGCTACTTATAGTTGGCATCCCCTTGATGGTCTATTCATCATTGCAGTCAAAATATTTCGTTTGTCAAATAACATTTTTACACTCTACGGTTTCGTCAGGCATTTTTCGCGATTTTTTCTTTGAAGAATCCCGTTTCCCATACATTTTTGAGTCAATAAAGTTTCGGTTGCAGTAAAGTTGCAACTTTTAGTTTTATATTTAGTGTATTGTTTGCAATAGCAACGACAATTCCACGGTAATATCGGGATACAAAATTAGCCTATGTGTTAATTACAGATCTCCAGCTTTCTGCGTACAAAGCTTCATCGCATTTATAATTATACAATGTAGCTTTCTTAAGTGAAAGAATTATTGAAATCGGCACAGTAGTTTTTGAATTTATTCATTACAAACATACATACAAACACACACACATACAAATCTTTCCTCTTTATAACATTAGTTTAGATTAGTGGAATAGTGCGCAATTTTTACAGACAATAAGGTCTATTTACCAATGGAATTAACTCTATTAATAACATTAAAGCAAGCAGTTACGTAAACAGACTCCACCTGGCTAATTCAATACATTTTCCTCATCACAATAAAACTCAATTAATAAGCGATAGGTACACGAAGGGAGCATTGTACCATCTGTTTCAATTAGACCACGACCTTGTCGCCAATTTAAGTGATGGCAACACTACTGTTTGACCAATATCTCGCCAGATGGTGTGATCATAACCTAGAAGACACTTTCTACGTAATAGCTAGTTTTCCAAAAAATACTGGCTTCCTGTCGCTTAATTCTTATAGAAGATCGCGGAGTACCTCCTTAAGTAATAAATCATAAAACCGGCCAAGTGCGATTCGAGAGATACGAAAGTGCATTTATTTTATTTATTCTGTTTTCAGTTTGTACTTAAGCGACAAGAGAAACACATCTGTGAAAATTTCAACTCTAGACAGTTGAAATTCCGTAAAAGGGTTCCCCTTTTATTACCCTTTGGGTACGGAACCCTAAAAAACACAGCCATATTAACAACAAGAAACCCTATTCTAATTTCAGCACGTCCTACTTTTATCCAGAGCAACGATCGATAGAAACTGCCTCGCAAAGTTCACCCGCATACCAGCTCACTTCCTTCAATATAAATAAATCAAAAATAACTCGTCGAACGACTATATCGCACAATTTAACAAATTCAATGAATAATTTAAAAGGAGTCACGGTCGAATAATACTCGGAATTCCGGAAAATGACTTAAGCTACAAGCATCCTACTTTGATATTGCAAACTTGCTGCTGCCCACGGTTTCTCTTTCATTTCCATACTGGACTCTTAGAAAAAAACGTTTATAGGTTCTTTCTTTCTTGTGTTTTGTAAAAAAAACGTGTGGCACTCGGGGACTGCCGCGGTAAAGCTATTGCATAGCAGTTTTTATCAACTTATGTAATTATCATTTTTTATTTATTTTGTACCACGTTGCCATGGTTACTCGGACAAGCTAACGCTCAGTCGAGCTACATGGTAAGGCGGAGTGGCGCGTAGGGCGTAAGGTTTTTTTAGTTACGAAATTTCTTCATTCAAAGTTCAAAGCCCGCGATAAAAACTATGCAATAGCTTTAAAAAAACGATTGGTTTTCTCAACCTTAACAGTAGATATGACATCAGAAAGATGCAATAATAAAAAAAGTGCTGGGCTTTTCACATATCGCCCCAAACTATAATCTATTTGTACTAGATAACGAATAGCTACCTATATTATAAAATCCAACTAAAGGTTGCATGGAAGATATCGCTTTTAGCGATAAGGCTATTGAACCTTTATTATATTTATCTTAAAGTTTTACCTACCTAATGCTTTTGTAATTTTTAGTGCAGTAAAGTGTATAATAAATATCTAAGCTAATCTATAGTCCTTCTATAGCTAATCTGTAATCCTTATGTCCCTAAAATTATAATTAAAAAAACGTGTAGCACTCGGCGACTGCCGCGGTGAAGCTATTGCATAGCATTTTTTTTTCTTAGGCTACATGGTAGGCGGAAAATAAAACCTAACACATAGGGGCTGTTTATTTTCGTTACGGAATTTCTTGATTCGGTCGTCGTGCTCAAAGCCCGCGATAAAAGCCATGAAATAGCTTGAAAAAAGCAAGTAATTCTTACCGTTTTGGTATAGATCCTCTTAATACACTGCACTGCGGTCACATTCTGTCCGTCCAATTGCAAGCGAGTCTTCACGAACCAAATCGGGTTCGTCATCGTACACGACACGAAACCTATAACAAAAACATTTGCATAACTCAATAACTATTCGGTTTTGCATAATTTGCATAACAAAGCCAATTTGTACATATTTGTGAATCTTTTATGATTTTTTTTTTGCATTTTAAAATAAAAGTATGATGGATTTTCGATAAGTATTTCTTCATACAACGAGGATACAGAGAAAAACTTTTTTCTACTTCTTAACATCTATTTACTATTATAAAGCGGAAGAGTTTGTTTGTTTTTTTGTTTGTTTGAACGCGCTAATCTCAGGAACCACTGGTCCGATTTGAAAAATTCTTTCGGTGTTGGATAGTCCATTTATTGAGGAAGGCTATAGGCTACTTTTAATCCCGATATTCCCACGGGATCGAGACTTATGCGGGTGAAACCGCGGGGAGCTGCTAGTCACTACATATAGTATTAACAAAATCGCTTTCCGATGTCTGTCTGTCTATTCCTACGTATGATCATATCTTTAAAACTTCGCAACTGATTTTGATACTGTACTGTCATGGCTGATATAGACTTTATGGCATAAACATATTCTATCTAATGTTTTTATCCAGGGAGGAAATAGTTGACTACGTTTGTAAAGTTTGTATGAAGAAAAGAGTAGGTATACTTTCCCCTTAATGTGTCAGTGTAACATACGACGGTTGTTTCCATAGTCATACAACTCTTTCGCGCTATGGAAACGATAGTTGGTTGACAAACTGAACCATTATAACTCAGTTCCGCTCGCAGTAAGAACCCAGCTTCAAAAGCATTCGCCTTTGTAATATTAGTACGATTTTCTTGCACAAGAATGACTTACAAACAGTACCTACTTTGTTACATTTTACCGGGTTTTAATCGCGTATTATTTATTTTCTTACCTCGAGGTTTCAACAATGTTACAATGGTCTTGGTCGCGAGTGTGCCCTCTTGTTAACAATGTAAATATGTTAACAAATCGTGTAAATTTAAAAAGTTTAGTACCTACATTTTCTCTTTTATCAATCGTAGTTCACACACGTAAGATTTATTCCAATTTACAACTACCTAGTTGATATGACGATAAGGCATTGATAAAACTATCTAATCATTGTAGGTGGAGATATGAAACGTCTAACTAAATGAACTAGTAGTTATTTAGTTAAGTAAATATTTACCGTAACTATTTCAGGACAGTAATGTATGATTCATGCCGATTCGATTTTAAACTCGATGCGGGGAAATTGAGAATGGGATTAGCATTCTAGGTACTGAAGTTATTTTAGTACTTGATTTTATTTCGATGAAATGCCGACATTCTTTACCGTTAAAGAAATACGTCTGAATTTCTTTGGTATTTTAGACTTGACAATGTTTTACGTAATATTTTTGCTAATTTATCATCCCCCTTACTTATAAACGATGACTAAGTTATGTAAGGTTTGTTTCTGTCTGGCAATTTTGAAACTTCATGTAAAGACAAACGATACATAATTAATGCAGCTGTTAATCATCTACACTAATATTATAAAGAGAAAAGATTTGTATTTTTGTGTGTGTTTGTGTGTCTGTATGTATGTTTGTAATGAATAAACTCAAAAACTACTGGACCGATTTTCAAAATTCTTTTACTAAGCTACATTATCGAGGAGTAACATAGGCTACCTTTGATCCCGATATTCCCGCGGGATCGGGACTTACGCGGGTGAAACCGCGGGACGCAGCTAGTCGTTTATTATAATTTTAAGTAATGGGATATAACATCTATTAGACTTATTGTTATGCATTTAGTTATATTTTTATGCAATCTCGTGTATCGTTAATATCGTTATGCATTATCAAGTAATGATAATTATGTATATTCTATTTTTGTTGTATCTATATTGTTTTATGCCTTTTCGTATCAATACACGATAGTGCAACAATGATTACACCTTTTACTTAAGCAGGTTATAAATTGGGGTGTATTTTTTTTCGTAAATGTTTCTGACTATCATGAATTGGTTTGCCCGCTTAAATAGGTTAATATATTTTCTTATATTTTTATGCAAACTAGCGAGTTTTTATGCAATTTCGTGTATTTGTATGCCTCTTCATGTATTGTCTTTATGCTCTTGTATAGGTAGTGTTATGCATTTTCATAATATACACCCGCGTAAGTCCCGAGCGCGCTAGAATATCGGGAAAAAAAGTAGCCTATGTGTTATTCCAGGTCTCGTGGTAATCGGTTCAACGGTTTTTACGTGACTGAGTAACAAACAAACACACATATATACTCACAATCTTTCAGATTTATAAAATTAGTAGGATTATTATGTTGTTTCGTGTATTGATATACATTATTGTGTTTTATTCGCATTGTGCAGTATTTACTCATTTTCAATTTCGTATATCGTTATGCATTTTCGTATAAGCATAATTATGTTGTTTATGTCTTACCTGCCGCACTAGCTGCTGATAGATGGACGACTGGTGTGTCCGGGGATATATTCTGGTTCAATATCGCTTTTGCCTGCGAATACGTGCAGAAGTAGATAGCTCTCGAAGGCGCGACCCCGACTATGTTAGGCCCTAGGCCTTTGAATAACGCCTTAGGACCTTCATTCTGGACGATGTGCCTGGAAAAATAAAACATAGGTCAATAAAAGAAGCTAACTTTTACTGGAGATTTGTGATAACGATTAAAATTGCAGAACGCACTACCAGGAATTTAAAAGAAGCGCGGTCCGGAAGCGGAACTAGGGAGTAATTCCTGTACCAAAATGTTCCAAAATTATAATTCAACATAGTTATAATCGCCCCCGGAACGCGACCGCTTCCCGGTTTGTGTGTACTACGCTTTAACCTACGAATTTTCGCTAATGTATTAATTTATTAGCTTTAAAAGAGGGAGAAGCTCATTGACCTAACTGCACCTGCCTATATGGAATGGTCGTGCGGGTTAAGTAACGCTTGGAGCGGTCATTACTTGGATGGGTGACCGATAATGTGTATATGACAAAAAATATTTTTCTCAAACTCTTCCGTGCTTCGGCCCGACACGTTAAGCAGTTGGTCCCGGTGGTTATCTCTGATAGTACCTAGTCGTTAGGTCAACGTTAGTGGCAGCACTAGGTGAGAAACACTACACCACTAAAGTATACGAAAAGAAGAAGAACTTTAAAAGGATGTTTAAGTTATTTTAACCACCTCATTAGATAACTTTTAGTCTTTTAACATAATCAATCGTACCTATGACGTAAATTGATAATACAATAATATTGTTTACTAAGATAAAAACGCGTATGACAACATTTTGACTAAAAATATATTTTCTTAATTGAGGTCGCGTTGTGACCTCGTGGTGGCTTTCGTTTCTTATCGGGGAATAAGTTCCGATTTCGAAGATAACGTGAGATAAGCATGGTATCTATTGGATTATATGCTGTGTCTTGATATCAGAACTCCTATAGGGGGCTTCATTCCACCGAATTCCACGTATCATCTGGTCAAAATATTTCCCAACTAATATCTACATTTTTCCCAGGTCTTATTCGCGTATTGTTATTTTTAACGTCTCTTACGTTTTGACTATATTACAACAGTCTTGGTCGCGAGGAGACAGGACAATACGCGTATAAGACCCGGGAATAATGTTGATATAATATAAGTACAAATCGTGTAAGATTTATAGACGAAGAAGAAGAAAAGGTTTATATTTCCCCTAGTTTCTGATAGACTACGACGATATCTCTAGGATAAGAAAGGCACACCTAGTTGCAATGCAAATGAGGATACTCCTTTAGAATCTTTAAAAAATCTTGGATTTTGAAGTAGTTTTTGATGAGATTCTACTTAAATGTCTGTAGAGCTCCCGAGAAAACTAAATTATCCAAGAGTTCCTAGAATAGCTATAGGTGCGTTAGGTGCTCAAAGAAGACCTTGCAGCATACTAAAGCTAGCGGATCTAACTCCAATCAGCTGAATCTGTGGTATCACGACACGAAAGAGAAGACAATCTTTTACATGAGATGGGCCAGCATTTGACCTCATCCCATCCGATGGGAAGCGACAATGAGTTCAACGGTGTAACATGCTTGCCTATTCACCTATTGAAGACTCCAAGGTTGTCGTTGTATTTGGCAGTTTTTACTATTTCAACCTTGATTCTATAAAAGTTCGATATCCACCAAGCACCAGCCACAAATGCACTTAGCATCATCTCACTGACCACTGTCAAAATCTTCACATCCTATAATTAGTAACAAAAGATTTCAGGGCTGTTGCAAATCCAACCCACGAGCTGCTCTCGTGACCGTATCACTAACATTTCTTATCTATTAACACATACCCGATAACCAGGCCGGTTGTAAGCAGTACGGCTTCTTACTTATTTGCCCCCACGCTATTTGCGTTAACAATATAAAATTGTTGTATCTTTAATTTGAGATAAAGTGACATCGTAGTTTTCCACTCAGACTATGCGTGCATAGGTCTGCTACTAGATGCATTCGTTACCTATCTATCAGGCAATGATTCAATGTGACAGTTGGATTTTAATACCTTATGAAATGCGTTTTAAATGCACTGAATGTACTGGCGTTCGGCCAATAACTGGTTACCTCTAATGGCGTCAGTTCACACGTCCTCGAGTGCCCGTAATAAGTCGGCCGTAGGTACAACGGTCTAGAAACCGGCCTCAAAACATGCAAGTACAATAATGTAAACAAATGTTATGTAATGCGCGAAAACTGCGCGGTATTACTTTGAGAGGGCACCGACCATAATTTGCCGACCACGTCAGAAAAAGTCAGATTTTTTAAGACTCCAATGAGAGACCGAAATGTACCTGTCCTTTTTAGGGTTCCGTACCCAAAGGGTAAAAACGGGACCCTATTACTGAGACTTCGCTGTCTGTCCGTCCGTCTGTCCGTCTGTCACCAGGCTGTATCTCATGAACCGTAATAGCTAGACGGTTGAAATTTTCACAGAAGATGTATTTCGGTTGCCGCTACAACAACAAATACTAAAAACAAAATAAAACAAATATTTAAGTGGGGCTCCCATACAACAAACGTGTTTCAAAAACATCGAATCGAGTAGGTCATGAAATTCAAAATGGCTACCCTATCTGTCAAATATACCAGTCTGCCTTCACTTACCAAAGAGTTTCTTAATTATAAGTTTCAGATTGTCTTTGTGCCAAAGTTTTTTTTTTTTCATTTTGTTTAGTGGTGTGGTCGTATGATGGAAGTAAGAATCGAAGCTAAATATGTCACATTTTCCTATCAAATTTTAAAATTGGTAAACGATTTTATTTTGATACCAACTTCTGATAATAAATAATTTTCAAATTCCTAAAAGCCTTTTTATAGGTTTTAAGCGTTCCTTCCTTCCTATTATTTTTAATAACGAATGGTTTTAGGAACGATAAACTTTAATCTTTTATTTAGGTATCAGTTTCTAGTGTGTTTTTTTTACGTTATTACCGAATTGCAGCCGGTACTCTCCTAATTTTACGACAAGTGACTTGCTGATAATTATATCAGACAGAATACAAGATAAGATTATGTACCTACTTGATAATTGTATTGCAAACGTTAGTTCCCAAAGACTTAGGTATACTATACTAGCTGCGTCCCGCGGTTTCACCCGCGTAAGTCCTGATCCCTTGAGAATATCGAGATAAAAAGCGTGTGTTAAAATCTCCAATTATCTCCAACAACTAATAGCATACCAATTTTCATTGCAATCGCCTCAGTAGTTTATGCGTGTGGAGTAACAACTTTACTCACAACAATCATTTTTATAATTTGAGTAGGATTTTAATGTATCACTGCAGTTTTATTCTGTTTAATATTTACTTATTACAATTTAAACATAAGAAAATACAATTAATTAAAACAATCAAACTTATCATAACTGAACAAACTAAACAAAAAAAATAATACACTTAACCTAAAATAAACCATCCCCAAACGTTCCCGATGCAAAGCTGCCCAAAATGCTAGCAGCATTCCCGTGTTGAACCACAATGGACAACCTTTGCAGCAGGAACGCTCCGGAACGGACATCCAGCAGGAACGCTCCGGAACGGACATCTGATTTTAATAGGTATATTTATCTCACCTGATACACTGTATAAGGCTCATCCTGGATGCAGTCCTGGCGTGGCCCGCTCTCGCGCACTGCTGGACCTGACAATTGTAGGACATCAGCATTCGGTCTGCTTGCTTGCTGTATGCGAACATCGCTCCCATCGTTCGTCGGTAGCCCCACTTCGCTTCCTGTGTGTATCACAACATGGCTATTGAAACTAGGCAAGGCAACTAATGATTGTTTTGTTGGTTAGGTATATGTGTTGTGTAGGTATTATCGGAAGTGTAGTATGCTAAAGAAAAGAGTAATACTGTGTTTTGTTAGTGTTACTTAGACTAGACGTAGTCAAAAGTCAAAAATCGAATTTAGTATTCCGATCTGATCCATTATAATATATTCTGCTCTATAATATATTGTTGAAGGTGCTTAAAGAAACCTTTTGTCGTTTCAACAGACAGACAGTACAAAACAATATCCTTGCTAGGCCGGGGCATATTGGCGCTATTTTTCGAAAAAATCGCTGGCTAGATATACCTAAGCCACTAGCTGCTTCCCGCGGTTTCACCCGCGTAAGTCCCGATACCGTGAGAATATCGGAATCAAAAGTAGCCTATGATACTTCTCGACGTCCTCGATAATGTAGCTTTCTTTCAATAGTTGCGGAGTCTAATAATTACAAACAAACAAATATATCTCTTTATAATATTAATATAGATACAGGGTCCAGTTTAGTGTATTTTGCTAGACTAGAGAATAAGATCAAGCAGGAATACGAGTAAATAACAAAGTAAGAAAGTCCAAAACGCAAGATCATCGTACTTTAAGAAGAGTCTACAACATATTTCTGTACATTTAAATGGAACATAATGTGGCTAAATGTAGTGTAGGTACATTTCTCTAAGAGATGAGAGATGTTCGAGCGTAACACATATGTGCGTGGATATTAAGGGGACAGTCTACCTACTTTTTTCTCTATACAAACTTTACAAACGTAGTCGACTGTTTTCTCCCTGGATAAGGATAATTGAAAAAAATATGTTTATGCCATAAGTCCTGTATCAGCTATGACCATGCGCATATGCCTAAGTTTGATTTTAATTTTTTTCTGAAATTTAATTCTATTCTAATTAGAAAATGAAAAAACGTTGGGGCATAGTCATGGCAGATATAGGTTTTATGGCATAAACATATTTGTTCTTATAGTTACATTTTCCCGGGTCTTTATCGCATATTATTATTTGCTTTTTTACCTCGACGTTTCAACCATGTTACAATGTTCTTGGTCGGGAGGATCCCCTCGCGATAAAGACCCGAAAAAATGTAACTATGTTAACATATCGTGTGAATTTGAAAAGTTTATATTTGTACTTATGTCTTTATCCAGGGAGGAAACAGTCGACTACGTTTGTATGGAGAAAGACTAGGTAAACTTTGTTACTAAGTAGAAGATAGCGTTGTCTCTCCGACCCGGAGACAAATTATGGAAATGTTTCATGTAGAATAAAAGATAGAGATAAGGAAGTAAAAGAGGTTCGTGTGTATAGATGTTTCATATAGCAGAATATAGCTAGCTAGTATATCTATATAAATAAAGAAAAGGAAGTAAAAAGAGTAATAGGTCCATGTTCCAGATAAAACAACGGAACTGGTTAAGTATAAATAAATGAGTAAATCAATTATAGGGCTAAAGTGATGAAGTCATTAGGTTAAAATATATGAATCAATCTAATTCGGTCATAATATATTGTAGGAACTTCTAGTTCCTGTATGGCAAAGAAAGCACAACCAGGGGAAGCTTTTGGGACTACCAACATAGTAATATTATCACCCTACTTTCTATTCCTACTATCTTCTGTAGAGGGTTATAAAATTCAAAGTCCTGATTGATCTATATATCAACACAGAGCCCAAACCGCTGGTCCTAGATACTTGAAATTTGGAGAGAGTATACTTTGTGGTATGTATAGATCTACTAAGAAAGGGATTTTGGAAAAGCCCGCGGTATCGGGACTTACGCGGGTGAAACCGCGGGACGCATATAGTATTGTAATAAAGTTAATGTTTAAGTAAGTAAGAGTATGTTTGTTACTCCTTCACGCAAAAAATACTGAATCGATTGCAATAAATAAATAAATTCTGTGAACAACACACAGCGCCATCTAGCCCCGTGGTAAGCGACTTAGCTTGTGTTACGGTGACTAGACAACGGATATAATACTTATATTTATTTTTCTTTTGTACAAATACATACATATTATACATAGAAGGACACCCAGACCAGACACAAATATTTATTTTTAGGCATAAATACTTGCACCCGGCGGGAATCGAACCCGTAACCTCCTGCATTGCAGTCGCGCTCTCGCACGACGCGCCACAGAGGTCGTCAATAAAACTAGGAATGGGAAATAGCTTGAAATCCGGATTAACACATTGGCTACTTTTTATCCCGGTATTCCTGCGGGATCGGGACCTCGTAATGAAACCGCAGAACAACGCTAATAGAAATGTAATTCGCTTGTTATTTGGCAAAATGGGGATGGTTACGCAAACAATGAGTTGTTTATTGTATTCGGCGAGCTACGTTTCAGCTGTACTAATTTAATGATGTTTGATGTACCTACCTAATGTTGACACTCAATTAGGAAAATGTATAGTTATTAATTTGGCAGAAAAAGGATATTTGAAACGGTTAGAACCGGTGCGAGCGAAGGCCTCAGAATAGTAATGTTAAGTAATTAGCAATTACCCTTTTTAGGGTTCCGTACCCAAAGGGTAAATACGGGACCTTTTACTGAGACTCCGCTGTCTGTCTGTCCGTCTGTCAAAAATAAATGCAAGCGTACGTCGTTGTTGCGTACACGGATTTTGCTTGGTCCCGTTTTAATTTTAGGGTTCCATACCCAATTGTGATAATGGTACGGAACCCTTCGTGCGCCAGTCCGATTCGCACTGGGCCGGTTCTTTTTAAATAAATAAATACTGCATGACGTTGCACACATCTCAATCTAGTCCCAAACTAAGTTCTAGGCTTGTACTATGGGTACTAGGCAACGGATATACTACACATTATACTTTTTTACAAATAAAACCAGAGTAGCGTAGGGCGGCAAAAGGAGCAAGCTTAGCATAGCTATGCTGCGAGACGCACCTCCTCTATGCATCTACACTAGCCCCTGTCTCTTAGGTATCTATCTGATGCTTATACGTGATTTTAGATCAATCTTAAAGCGTAGGTCCTAGAGTCCTAGGGCACTTAGGTACCAATCCAGAGTAGGCTCCCGTGGCGTCTTACTGCCTAACCGCCTAACCTAACACCTCTAAGAGGCCTTTGCCGTCCAGTAGGACAAATTAACACAAAAAAGGTACCTAAGCTTGATCTAAAACAAAAACAAAATTGTAGACGACTATGAGTAAGTAACTTGAGCAGACAAACAACAGCTAATCTATCAAAATTTAATCGGTTATCTGTACACGAAAATAGAGTTTATTTTGTTCAGGAAAACGCCAGTGGTTAATCAACGGAAGCCGTAAAAGACACTGGACTAGTTTGTCTGGGAAATGATTGATAGCGTCTGTAAAAGTATGAAAGCATGACGTGTCTAACATTCTGTCAACATGTTTAGAAGGCTTTTGACTTGTCGGATATAGAAATTAGACATTTTTTCGGTTTGAATCGCGTTTTGTCAATCCTGAATAAGGGACCTGGAAAGGTCTCGAAACGTTGAGCGTTGTAACAATGCTAAAAATAATAAACACCACGCGATTCAAACCGAAAAATGTCTTTAATTTCAATACAACATCGCGAAAACAGAAGAAAAATCTTTGTCGGATATATTTAAATAGGTTTGATGTGCATTTTCCTTTAACTTCACTTCTTTTTAGGATTCAGTACCCAAACGGGACCCTATTACTGAGACTCCGCTGTCTGTCTGTCCATGTGTCACCTACCTGTCTCTCATGAGCCGTGATAGCTAGACGGTTAAATTTTTCAAAGATGATGTTATTCAGCAAAATCAATTATTTAATGAAAAATGAATGCGTCAAGAACCCTCATTGACCAGGTACAGTTAGCACTTGACCGACTTAAGAAAGGAGGAGGTTCTCAATTCGTCAAGGATGTTTTTAGCTGAACGACTTTTATTTCCTCGATATAAAATTCAATGTCCTGATTGACTGACTAACTGAACCACGCATAGCCTAAACCGCTGGTCCTAGAGTCCTGAAATCTTTGTTCACTAAGTAAGTTGTTTTTCGAAATGCCATCAGGGTCGGAACTTAAGCGGGTGAAACGGCGGAACACCACTAGTTATTTATACGATACTAGCTGACCCGGCGAACTTTGTTCCGCTATAGAGGCAAAAAAAAGTATCCTATGTCCGTCTCCTGGTTCTAAACTACCTCTTTTAAAATTCTTACCGTTCTTGAGTTATAAATAGTGTAACTAACACGACTTTCTTTTACATATAGAAGATGTAAACATTCAAAATTAGCTACGTATCGACTCCTACGATCGAAATCGGACTATGAACTCGACAAGTGGCGCCACACCAAAGTGATCGAAAACGGACTTCCCATACATACTTCTACTTTTAGCCCAACCTTGAATCTCCGTTAGCTTTAATACAACAAGTAATGGACTGACATTGTGCAAGGTCGTTATTAATCTCACTCTGAGCATAGTATCCTCGGATTCTGATAACTTATATTGTGGAGACTTGAGTAGTTCCGAATAGTAAACCTTGACAGTTACGATAAAGAAACAATATATCCTATAAACTGTGATAATGGTATTTGTTATTTACTAAGACTAAGCTGTACTATTGATTGATAGATGATCGATATTTTTACACGAGTTCTTTGGTTTTTTTAAGGTAAGCTTTTGACCTACGCGAATGCTTTGACAGCCAAGGCATCGTTATTTTAGACTAGCAGAGTCCTGCGGGTTCACCTGAGTTAGTCCTGATCCCGCGAGATTTTCCAAAATCCCTTTAGTGGATCCATTTACACCACAAAGATCACACTCTCTAAATTTCAGGTCTCTAGGACCAGCAGTTTGGGCTTCAAAACTACTGGAACGATTTCAAAAATTATTTTACCAATAGAAAGCTTTATTATTGAGGAGTAACATAGGCTACTTTTGAACCCGATTTTCCCACGGGATCGGGAACAACGCGGATGAAACCGCGGGACGCAGCTAGACGTTTATAAGTAAGGGGGTTAGTAGCCACGAACATTAAAGATAGGTATTAAAAACATGCAGAAGCAAGACTTTGCACTATAAACATTGTCCGTCTTTACTAGACAATCACATTTATGAGCCAGTTGCACTATGTGCCGAGATATTTTTAAACAGGTATCCTTGGCACACTTTCAGTACTGAACATTATTGAAAATGTATTGGTATTGATTGATTCAGGCCATGGGGAACGGGACCGGAACATGAGAATATTTAATTGGCCAAATCAGTCCCTTATCTATCTTCTATACTTCTACTGTCGGCCCGCCCCGACATAGAGCAAAAGTTGTTCACCTAGACGTCTAGAACAACCCCCTTCATGGCCGGACACTTATTTCGTAACATACTCTATAAACCTTTCCTCTTAAACCACTCTATCTATTAAGAAAACACATCAAAATCGGTTGCGTAGTTTTATAGACCTAAGCATACGACCTAAGCATATGGTATAGACAGACAGACAGGCAGACAGCGGGATGCGCTTTGTTTTATAATATGTAGTGATACTAATTTTATAAAGAGGAAACATTTATCTATTTATTTGAAACGAATAGGCCCCGAAACTACTAGACCGATACTAAAAAATCCTTCACCAATAGAAAGCTACATTGTCGAGGAGTAATGTATGCTACTTTTGATCCCGATATTCCCAAAAGATCGGGAATTACGCGGTTGATACAGCAAGACGCTCTAAGTACATTATAGGCTGTCGTATCGTATATGAAAAGGCCATCCAGACCAGTCAAATATACGCCAGTTTAGACCGAACGGATCTGGTGCACATGCACGGCAGATTTTCCCCTTTAATGTCCTATTTGGTCGAAGCATTTGGTTTGTCACCAAAGACCGGCAAAGTAACGCCAATCGCATTCGTCCGTGTTACGAATAGTTCCGATACGTTTGATTAGTTCAAAGATTATTTAAGTAGGTATGGATCTACTGGTTTAGTCGACTAATGTCAGAATCTAGAAATGTCAGACGCGTTTAAAATGCCAGAATCTATTAATGCCAGATTCTACAAATGCCCGATTCTACAAATGTCAGATTCTATAAATGCCAGAATCTATTAATGTCAGATTCTATAAATGCCAGATTCTACAAATGTCATATTTTTGTTATAATTGCAAAATAATAATTTCCTGTGTGCGTGTATAAAAATTTCGCTAATTTCTAAAGTTTTTATTAAAAACATATTTTAATGCAAAATTTTGTGATGAGCTCTTAGAAATTGATTGTATTTAATACGGGACAAAATTACTTGTACCACTATCAGAAATAAACATTGTTAATAAATAATAACATCGAAAATGTATAGATAGGTACCTACCTAATAACCTTTTTTCGAATACAATTTATTTTTTAACTGTAAGTATATAGTAGGTACTGATAGAAATTACTAGTTATGTATGTTAATTTGCGGTATTTATCTATACCTACATTTTCGATGTTATTATTTATTAACAACTAGAAAACCCGGCGAACTCCGTTTCGCCACCAGATGACTTCGTTTTATGTAACATTTCGATGGTGATTAAAAGATGAAGAAAATTTTTATGTTTTAATTTGAAAAGGAAAAAAATTATTTCATTTCACAACAGTAATGAATTCATTTGGATTACAAAAATGAAGTGTTATTTAGTTGAACTTCTCTAAGTAAATGAAAGTGAATCCAAAGTAAATACTGAATCGAAGCGTTATACGTGTCCGCAAATTATCCGTTTCATTGAAGTGCTCTTTGGTAAACCACATTTTTTGTTTTTTGGTCGAATCGAACCCGCAACCTCCTGCATTGCAGTCGCGCTTCCGCACGACACGCCACATAGGTCTTCATTATCGTACGTCATACGTCGTACGTCATACGTCGTACGTCATACGTCATACGTCATACGTCATACGTCATACGTCATACGTCATACGTCATACGTCATACGTCATACGTCATACGTCATACGTCATACGTCATACGTCATACGTCATACGTCATACGTCATACGTCATACGTCATACGTCATCGCTGAGTTTGATTTTGATTTTCCAGCTTTTCTTTTTAAATTTTTCCTGAATTTTCTTTGCTATAAACCTCACGGAGCCCGAGACCTTTTCAACGAATGCAAAACCGTGGAAATCGGTTCGTGCGTTCTGGAGTTATAGCGTCAGGAAGGAAAACCCGACTTATTTTTATAATATAAAAAATAGTAGATAGATAGATAGATAAAAATAAGTCGGGTTTTACTATATTATAGTAGATGTTTATTTCTGATAGTAGTACAAGTAATTTTGTCCCATATTAAATACAATCAATTTCTAAGAGCTCATTACAAAATTTTGCATTAAAATATGTGTTTTTAATAAAAACTTTAGAAATTTGCGAAATTTTTATACACGCACACAGGAAATTATTATTTTGCAATTATAACAAAAATATGACATTTGTAGAATCTGGCATTTATAGAATCTGACATTAATAGATTCTGGCATTTATAGAATCTGACATTTGTAGAATCGGGCATTTGTAGAATCTGGCATTAATAGATTCTGGCATTTTAAACGCGTCTGACATTTCTAGATTCTGACATTAGTCGACTAAACCGATCTACTTTGTAAACAAACTATCAGTGCGGTTATAAATAGACGTAGCATTGAAGTTCGAGTAATTAGTGTCTAGAAAAGCACTAATAAAAACAAAGATATACGTTTGTGTTCTAACAACTTCAGGGCAAGTGTTTTACTTGCAGATTCGAAGATACGAGAAGTTCTAAATAATTTACGACTGAAACTGAACTACCTATTTTAGAGTTTCTTTAAATTATTACAAACCATGCATAACTTTTGATGTCTAACATAGCAGTTGATTAAGGCAAAATCGTATTTATAAACGCTACATAAAGTTAATCACTACATAAACCTAACATAAAGTATCTGTCAAATTCTATCAGCGCGCATTTTCACTCACAGCTCACAGAGAACCGATTCCGTGGGAACATCGGAATAAAAAGTAGCCTATCAGTCCAAGCTACGTTTTATCTTGACATTCTCATGGGATCGCGGGCATTCGCAGGTGAAATCACTAGGCACTTCTTAGAGCGCTTTTGGTCTAGTGGTAGATACCTCGACTTTCATTCCGAAGGTCGTGGTTTCGAATCCTGGCCGACCGCGCACCAATTTCTATTTCTTTAAGAAAAAAATAAGTGCGCTATTAACATCACTTTTACGGTGAAGGAAAACATGCATCGTGAGGAAACCTACGGCTTGAGTTACGCAAAAAGGCCCACTTATAGAGCTAGTTGTGGAAACACACAGTAAAAGTAAAATAAGTGGGCACTTCTTCTTTTCGTATAGTGGTGTAGTGTAGCTCACCTAGTGTTAGAGTTTTCAGGTCGCCTTAATAAAGGCATCTAATTTGACCTAACGACTACTATCAGATATAACAACCGGGACCAACTGCTTCACTGAGAAGGAGGAGATCGATAAAAAAAAATGTAAAACAAATTTTTTTGTTCACCCATCCAAGTAAAGACAGCGCCAGGCGTTGCTTAACACGTTCGCGTGAGCAGCTTCCAAAATAATTTGTACTGCTCAGGCGCAGCATTTTCCCATACAAAATTTTGCGACGTCTAAACACGTTCCGCCGCAATATTCATAATTAATTATCAGGAATCGTCTCTGTTGCGGCGCAAAAAATACGTGCCAAAGGATTTTGTTCTTTTTTTAGACGTCATAAGGTGTTCCACCGAAATAAGGTATTACTGTTAAAGGACGTCGGGTGACGTTGCGCCGATTCACAATTAATTCAAAACGACGTCGTAAGAAGTTGTTCACGCGAACGTGTTAACCTGCCTGGCAAACTAGGCGCTAGTTTGATACAAGTAGGCAAGTACTAACTTCTTGTATAATTAAGTGTTTTATCTCAAATCGCGTGCAGACTAACATAATGATCGATAAAAAATATCAACATACCAAAACCTGTTCTGAGTAATATAATCAGGTAAATAATAAAAACTTATCGATTTATCTTCAACGGGTCTGAACTGCGCAGTATGCCAGCCTATATCGGGACATTTGTGTGTCTGACTAACGTCTAACTATTGTTTGCGAATTTTTAGCTAGGTTTATTATGAAATTTACATAATTAAGATTACTATTAATACCTAGGTACGATGTCATTATAGTAGCATTGTTTCTTTTTTTAATATATTTAAGTAAAAAACATAATTCTAATAGTATAATAGGTTAGGATTAGGATCTAATAGGCGTTAGTAGGTACTAATATTACAAAGTCGAACGTTTGTGTATGGAACTCATACTCGTCCACATAGTTTGAAGGTTTCAGGTTCAAGTCCTGTCGGGTGGAATTTTGTGGAAAGCATTTTTTCAAAAAAACCTCAAAAAATACTTTTTTTTAAATGTGTTAAGGCTTCGCAACATTAAGAAGTTTTTATCTTGTAACTACACCAAAATGTAGTAAACAATGCTTTAATTAAACGAAAACGTTCAAAAACAATGCGTCAGAAAATAAACAACAATTTTCGATGAATCCGACCGGTATTTTCAATTTAGGTCTTGTTTGCCCCTTAAGTAAATACTAAATACCGACATATTTATCGAAAACTTGACGTAAATCCATGCGATAATAACTATTTACTCGTACTGTATAATCGGGCAATTATTTTATTATTGTTATCATATAATATTTATTATTGACTAGTAAATAAACTTGACATTCATTTTATGTCGAATAGACTGTTTAATTTGACATAGATACATTTTGGACTAAAATAATAAGTTTTTTGAACCTCTACCAATCCGGAATCATATCCTACTTTTAAACCAAATATGAAAGTTTGTGTTTAAGTAAGAATGTGTGTTTGTTCACCTTCACGCAAAAACTACTGAACCGATTGCGATGAAACTTGGTACCTATGCAGATAACTGGAGATCTAGATTAACATTAGGCTTTAACCATCATCAGCTTTACCGAGTTTCACGGCAATTGGTTCAGCGGTTTTAGCGTAAAGTAGCAACAGACACACTCACAACCTTCCACCTTAATAATATTAGTAGGATAATATTTTTCCAACACAGTCTAATAATAAAATCAGTGTTATTTCCTCTTATCCGTTGACGGTATGGAGCCAAAACATTTCCATCAAAAATATTGATCATGGGAAGGTGTGATATCGAAATGATGGCGATGGTCTCTGATATGATAATATTATCTTATCTATCAGTGATAATAATGTTCATCCTAGTGCAGATTATCACAGATTCAGATAAGACTATCTTACCACCAAGCTTGCCACACTGGCGTAGTAGGGTTGCCACTTGCCAGTATTAGATATGTATTAGGTACTTATTATTTGTATATCCATTGTCTAGTACCCATAGTACGCACCTAGGGCTAGATTGAGCTGTGTGTACCGTCGTGCAATATTTGTTTATTGTATTGGTTGTATATTTGATAATTTTCAGTATTGAGATTTATCTTATTTTAGTTTAATTTTATTTGTTTACTTGCAGAGAACCGCGTACCGCGTAGGTCCCGATCCCGAGGGATTAACTAAAATGCCTTGCTTAGTGAATCGACACTACAAAGAACACACCGTTCAATTGCATGTATCTAGGACCAGCAGTTTGGGCTGTGCGTTGATAAATAAGTCAGTCAGGACGAATACTATGTAGGTACGATGGCTAAAACTACTTAACCGATTTTGTTGAAACTTTTTAAAGGTTTTCGTTGGGCTTGTTCCGTACTTAGTCTAATAATCTATGTGATTTTAAGACGCGGGAGTCTTTCGAACGGGAGTCGAAGTTTCCTACACCTTAAGAGCGATTGTTGTATGGGAGTCCCATTTATATTTTATTCTGTTTTTAGTATTTGTTGTTATAGCGGCAACAGAAACACATCATCAGCTGTGAAAATTTCAACTGTCTAGCTATAATGGTTCATGAAATACATCCCCGTTACAAACAGACAGACAACGGGGTCTTAGTAAAACGGTCCCGTTTTTATACATTGGATACGGAACCCTATTTACCTCGTAATACATCAAGAACTCATTTGTAACCGGCAGAATCTCGTTTTGCATCTATACATAGCATACCGCGATTGTATGAGGCAATTGTAATCTCTGCATTTGATTATGCAGTTTTGTTACATAAGCAAGTCCTGCGAGGTCACTAGGTAGGTATTATAATTGTTTTAAAATACCTACAAGGTATAATTTTACCGTAAACAATACAATATTAGTCGTAGTAGGTTATAGTACCTATTCTTTGATAAGAGTACTTAGGTATGTGGTAACAAGGTATTTATTTATTCCATGCTCTTTCATTGGATAGTCATGTTTGGAATGCGTTTTTTAAAGGGGTCCCTCCTTTTCGCATAAACTTTTATGTCATAAACACGAAAGGCATAACGATTTTGGTATAAATATTTAAGGCATAACCGACATTTGGCATAAACATTATAGCCATAATACTCATTAATTAAGCATAAAAATGTTTGTCATAAATATTTTACGCAAAATACTCATCTATCTATTACTATTATAAAGCGGAAGAGTTTGTTTGTTTTTTTGTTTGTTTGTTTGTTTGAACGCGCTAATCTCAGGAACCACTGGTCCTATTTGAAAAATTCTTTCGGGATCGGATAGTCCATTTATTGAGGAAGGCTATAGGCTACTTTTGATCCCGATATTCCCACGGGATCGGGACTTATGCGGGTGAAACCGCGGGGAGCTGCTAGTTACGCATAAAAATGTATGGCATAAATATTTTATGGTATCACAACTTTGTTTTATAATGTGAGTATGTTTTTTTAAGTGCACAACGCATAATAGAAATTTGGCTCGTCTTATTAAAGTTTGAAAAAAAAAACTATACGGAGCACCCCGACTAGGATACTACCGCCTACTATAATAGACTGGCTACCAGAGTCTTAGTGATAGGGTCCCGTTTTTACCCTTTGGGTACGGAACCCTAAAACATTAGTTAACAATTCTATATTTAACCTGTTAATTTTGTTGTTTATTACAATGCAATCTACATGAAACATAATGTCCCTCAATATTTTTTCGCAATATGTGAAATGAACATCTGATAGCAGAACATTAATAAATAGAAGTTGCATATGTATACCATATGTTATTCACAGAAAAAATGCACGGAGAGAAAACCAAAGGGGTGAAAAAGTAAAAAAAAACAGAAGCTAAGCTATGTTAGCTGAGGAATGTTTTGTCTCTCTTACAGCCTAATACAGAAACGCAACTTAAAAGTTGAGGGCTACTTAAATAATTGAGCAGCATCTAAATTTAAAATTAGTATGAGATTTTTCGAGTTTGAGAGCTGCTCAGTCGTTTAAGTAGATCTCAAATTTTGAGTTGCGTTTCTATATTCGGCCGTTAGAGTACTAAAATACATCACGTACCTAATCAATAATATTATAAAATTAAGCAATTCTTTTAATTTTTTGCTGACTTTGAATACCATTAATTTGACACAGCATTTGATACTTTGGAATGAGCTGCTTTGGCTTAAGCTACGTCCGCACACTGATTTTTCACCGCGCCATTTTAATTCGCGCGTAAAATAAATAATAACAGCATCAATCATAGAAAATGCGCGCGATTACTGACTGACTGCCCGGCTACTTCAAGTAAGATTCAATGTGTTACAGAATTGCGGAAAAAACGCACGGTAAAAAATCAAAAATATCGCTGAGCGGATGTAGTAGACTAAAAGTAAAAGTGCAAACATCTTTAAAAAAAAACATCGGGAAAAATACTGACGTGGAAAGATAAGTTCGCACAGTACATTTACGTGCAATTTCTATGAAAAATCGACTCCTGCGCATCCGCCTTTTTTTCAAGATGTTTGTGTACATGTACAGCAATTAACACATCTCTAATTACCATTGTAACTGCCAAAACTTAAACAAATAAGTAATTTTCTTATTGTTATTCTCACCTGATGTCTCGGTATCTTGGAACATATTTTCCTAGCGTTTGCCTTGCTGTCTGATGAAGGAGGTTGTGTGGGAGGAATCCCAACACCCTTTGACGACTGTAGTCGTGTCTTCACGACTTCTAGTGGACATGTTACCACTGCTCCAGCAGTTCCCGCCACACTGGGGATAAAAAGTCAGGATTAAAAAAAAACCAATGAAAAAACCTATTAAATAATCATAACGAAAGTCGTGTTTGTAACTCAAGAACAGCTGAACCGATTTGGCTGAAAATTGGTGAGAAGGTAGCTTAGAACCAGGAGATGGACATAGGATACGTATTTTTTTGGCTCTAAGGCGGAACATAGTTCGCCAGGTCAGCTAGTTAATGACAAAAGAAATCTAAGAAAATTCATGTATAAGATTTTTTTTAAACCAATTAGGCAATTAGGTACCGGTGTAGGACCTACCGATTTTCTAAAATTGTTTTAGGATTTTAGTTTTTTTCTCAAATAAGCCTAGTTAAAAAACGAAACGTACCTACCTAATTCTATTTCATATTCTATGTTTATTAATTACTCAAAGCATTCTACTAGAAATATTTTTTTACAAATAGAAAATCATTTATACCTATTAGAGATGGGCCGACTAGTCGCCGACTAGTCGGGAAAGCCGACTAGTCGGCAAATTATGCCGACTAGTCGTCAACTAACAATTATGCAATAAAACCAATATTTAATTGAATTAATAGTACAGTAAGAAGGTGGATAGCCAGAAAAACGTATATAAAACACGTCATAGCCTACATACATCATCTTAACATCAAACATCTAAAATGTCATAACTATGCCTCAGCTCCATGAATATTTTTTTTCCAACTTTTATTTTTATTTCAACATTTTTTGGAAGTTTGTTACAGCTTTCGAAGTGCAAATTTATCCAAAAATAACAACAATCGCCGAGTGGTCATGATTAACCCAAATATCTAGGAATTATAATGATCTGCATTGCCGACTAGTCGGCCGACTAGTCGGCAATTTTGGAACCGACTAGTCGGCTAGTCTGCAGAACCCCTAGTCGGCCCATCTCTAATACCTATGGATTAAAAGTCCATTTCCATGAATGAACTAACGGGTTTTTCATATGGGGGAAAAAGATACCTACTATTTTCTCCATACAAACTTTACAAATGTAGTCGGCTGTTTCCTCCCTGGATAAAGACATTAGAGAAAATATCTTTATGCCATAAAACCTATATCAGCCATGACTACGGCCCTACATTTGATGAATGAAAAAATTAAAAAAAAAAACAGAAAAATGTTTTTAATTTCGGTTTTCGGTATAATATGTATTATGTAGTATATCCGTTGTCTTGTACCCATAGCACAAGCCTAGTGCTTAGTTTGGGGCTAGATAGGGCTGTGTGTAACGTCGTGCAATATTTATTTATTTTATTTCAATACAACATTGCAAAAACAGAAGAAAAATCTATTGCTCTAATGTCTTTATCCAGGGAGGAAACAGTTGACTATGTTGGTAAGGGGAACAAGTAGGTATTCTTTCCTCTCTAAACTGAAAGTAATTTCAACAAAATATTGTGTAACATTACATAAGTTAATATCTCCATGTTTCATCATTCCATGTGCCAGCTATGGTTGCTTGCCATTTCATGAATCATGATTGTAGCAGTTTAAAATTATAAGCTATGGATTGTAATAAAAAAAACTTATTCCTTACAGCTTGAAAGTGGTAGTTTTAAAGTAGGTACACCTATTTTTAATTACATGGTTGTTTTCACTACATAATTATTAAATAATGGGGTTCAATTTGTTTTTTTACGTGTTTGGTTTAAATTATTTACTTACATTTAGATACACTAACCCCTGTATTTATAAAGAAGTTGAGCAATTAATTACTCTGGCTAAGTAAAATCTCTGTCACATTTTTGCAGATTTTGAATCACTGATAAGAGTGAGACAAATGCAATACTTAGCCTAAGTAATTACTCTACTTATCTATAAATACAGGCGTAATATACCTTATTAGGTAAATGGTTCTTCTGTCATATTGTATGATGTTTATCTAATTACTTAATTGATGGGTTAGTTAGTTTCACTGGGGCTTTTCCACACTTAGCCTCATAATTGGGCTATTGTACGTGATTTCTTAGAGGGGCTAAGCAGTAAGACGCTTCGGGAGCCTACTCCCAATTGGCGAATATCCCCTGCCTTCGAACCATGGTGAGTCCTAAGACATGTTGGTTTCCTAACGATTTTATCCTTCACCATAAGAGTGACGTTATTAGCGCACATAACTTTTTCTTAAAGGAAAAAGACATTGGTCAGCGTGAACAATGTCAGCTGGAAAGTCAGGGTGTCTACCACTAGACCAACACCACTCTTTATTGATGGGTGCGGGATGTCCTCTGTCTTGACGGACAGACAGACGGGCGGATAACCAAGTGGGCTCGTGTTGTTTTCTCTCTTGAGGTACGGAACCAAAGTGCAAAGAAAACTTCAGACTTTCAGTCACCTACCTATTCGACAGTGCATTTTAGGATATAGTTTTGAAGGTAGATAATAAGATCTTTTATTATGAAAAAATGACAGATACAAAACTGTGTCACGCGTAGGCAAAGTGCTGGCGTAAACAACGTTTTGGACGGCACATGTGCCAAAAGCAAGAATTACGAGATTACCCGCTGATATGATAATATTGTGATAGTATTTGATACTTTATATTGTTAACCAATAGTACACTTACCCTCCGGCCACCAAATGTATCGCTGTATCCCTTTGCTGAGACATTGTATCACTTCGAAAATAATTACATGTCGGTAAACTGCGTCTGTCTATAAATAAACATCATGCACCACCACTTCGAAACCGTCACAAAATTGACACAGTGCCCAAACAAACTAGATTTTTTCCATTAAAAAAGAAAGTAACAACTTCGGCTAGTGTTTGCACAAGTTTATTATTAATTATCGCACTTATTTTATTCACTTTTCAGTAAAGTATTTGTACACAACACAAATCACACCGCTTCGAACAACTCATACACACGAAATGATTTTTTTTGTTATTTTGTTCACGCACACTTTTGTAGTTCGCTGTGCACGTGAACGGCAGAAATCAACTCGTCGACGCACACCACAGATAGACGCACACTACTCAATCGTAGAATACCTACGTGACGTCGCGGATGTCGGCACGGCTCGTATCAAAATAAAGAAGATATAACTATATTATTCTCTCTGTCTCATGCACAAAATCATGTAAGACCGAGCAGCCACACACAGGGCCCTGTGAGTTACGATAGTTACGAATCAAAATAACGGGTGCACTTTAGAATCCTACGTCACGAATTTGTATAAAAAAAGACTTGTAGGAGATAGAAAGAGGAGAAAGAGGACTAACCATTATTGCTAGTTTAATGTTGAGCAATGAAATAAAAATTTTCATACATTTTTACTTGAACTTCGAAAAAAATATACGGATCACCCCGACTAGGATAGGTTAGGTTAATGTTAGAACATGATTACACGCAGCGCTTTGGCGAGCGAGCGAAGCGAGCGTGCCGCGGCAGCGGTTTCTCTCCACAGGACAGGCATCGCCAAGTGTGGAGAGATAGTGTTTAACTTTAATGTAGACTTACTTGTGGAAATAAATGATTTTATTATTATTATTTATTATTTTATTTATTTAACTTACGTATTTTGTGTAGAAATGGCACGACTACGATAGTTAAGGTATTATTAGAACATGATTTCGCGCAACCGTAGCAGCCTCGCACATACATAACCAGCCACAGCAATGGAATTATGTTCTTCCTTAGTCCATTGCCACAGCACAGGTGGATTTTCTTTTCGGAAAATCGAAATGAGGTGGAACAAGCAAAGCTGTGAGCAGATGGCGCTCGAATGTACTTTTTTAACATTTTGTGCAAAATCTGTATTGTGAAGTCAAATTGAAGTTTTTGTGTTTTATAGTGCAAATATTATTTCTAACTGTTGGACTTTTACCAGTAGAATCAGACCTTGTGATACTAGTTAGGGATTGATGAAGCACCTGTTACCACCTTCTCATCAGAGAACTCCTCTATAACTGTATGTAGGCGAGGTTTTTTTGTTTTTTTTTTGAAGTCTTGTTTTATTTCATTTTTTAAGTCATCAAATATCATCAAAATTTTAACCATAACTTTAATCATTAATGAGTTCTTTGACGCGAAGGTTCCAGTGCTTCATCAATCCTTAACCAGTAGCACAAGGCGTAATTCTACTGGTAAAAGTCCAAAGGTAAGTAATTTACTATTTTCTGAGAAACTACCCACAAACTTTGATTTAACTCTAAACTGACTTTGGGTAGTCTGTTTCGTCTCCGAAAATTGTTTGTCCGAATATTAAAAACCATAACGCGTTTACTATAATCATCATAATCCATAATGTTCGAATGTACGAAATTTAATAATACTTATCAATAATTCTAATGATTAGGTGTCATAATATCGGGTGCTATAATAATTAAATGTCCTAAATTTTCTTGCTATAAAGTCACATGTCTAAGTGTTACATAGTATAATGTTCGTTACTACGAATGGAGGTTTATCATAATATTGTTAGTCCGAATTATAGGTTAGAATAATAGTGTTTGTCCGAATGATGGTTTATAATAACATTGTTTGGGTAGTCTGTTTCGTCTCCGAAAATCGTTTGTCCGAATATCAAAACGGTTGTATTGGTAATCAAAATGGAGGTATCCATGACCATTAAAGTCATACATAAACGATAATAAATTGATTGATACTGACGTTGCTGTATCGTTTTTAATAATCAATGAAGAGTGAAAGTTTTCACAAAGAAAGATCTACCTACATTCACTTAATCTTGTCGGTGTCAATTCGAGCAAGCCAAATTCCGACTTAACTTAACTTAAAATTAGTTAAGACGTGTCAAATTACAGATTGCTATTCAGAAAACGCCGACTTAACTTATTATGACAGGACTAAACCAAAATAAGTTAGGTCGAACTAAATTAGGTTAGAAAACGTTTTTAGCTATTCGAAACGGCCACAAAACTGTCAAAATAGTAAACGTCGAACTAAAATTAAGTCGCGACTAATTTTGTGTGGACTAAAATTGGTCGTTGAAGTAAATAACAACATTTATCGAATAAATAACGTTACGATTGACAAATTTGTAATTTTGGCTGTAGTACGGGCTGAAAGGTGTTCTGAGTGCCGGCCTTTATGGACAGATTTAGTGAAAACCCTCAGAAAAACGTGTTTTGTTAAATGTTTTTGTTTAATTTTATTGCAAAAGCAATGACGAAGGGCTTAGATTAAAACGATTAAGAGACTGTTCCAATCCATTCGTATTGCCGGATAACATTTAAAAAACTGTTTTGTATACCTACCAAATGACTACGACCTGCTGGACTTTCACAAACTACTCAGTCGTGACACCAATGATCGTCTCAGAGGTCACCACCTCAAATTACGCACCACCTTCTCGGACAACAACCCTCACGAACATTTCTTCAGCAACAGAGTGGTCAGAGCGTGGAACAAGCTACCAAAGGACATCATCTCGGCACAGTATCAGCCAGTTCAAGAACAAACTTGACAAATACTTAGCCAATACAGAAACAGACTAAGAATAGCTGGATACAGGCATCTATCAATTGTATCAACTGCCTGCCTGATAAGTAAATAATAATAAAATACCTGTGGCAATTATGCCTATTTGCACATACTAGGAGGCAACAATAATTATTTTCAATAAAAGTCATTTTATATCATTTACAAGTTTTATTCAAAATATATACTAGGTAGGTAGTTAAAATAGAATTTGATTCAGATTAGGCTAGAATTATCTATACAGTTAAACCAGTTAGGAGTTTACTGTGCCTCTTCAACAAAAATTTCCTCAACTGTGTCTCCCCTCAACGCTTCAGCTAAAACTTGAGCTGCCCGCACCTTAGCACAGGCATTTTCTCTTAATGGCAGTGCAATATCTGCTCAGCTCAGCAGCCTAATATTTTCATTTAACGCTGCTGTCAGGCTATCGGCAACAGGCGGTCTTGGTGGTCTTGGGGCTCGCACCCGCTCAGGCCGGCATATACGGGGGCGGTTGGGCAGCTCAGGTTGTGGCGGTGATTGATGAACTCATTGAGGATCTTCTAGCTGAGCAGGCACAGCAGGAGGAACTTCAGCAACAGCAGCAGCAGTATGTTCCATTTGGGGTCTGAAATTAACAATAAATAATTTAAGATATACAGCAAAAATATTTAATTATATGTATTACTTGGTTTTTAAAGGAAAACTTACCTGCTCTACAGTCGCAAAACCATACACAGAGGCAGGTCCTACAATTTCCAATATTTTATTGTCCAGATCTGTTAAATCTGGACCTGGAGGACCTCCTCCAGTTCCGCTGATGGAGCCCATACTTTTCGAGCTTTTGTTTTTGTTTTGCTGCGCCAGACATCCCAATTCTAAAAATAAAAGAGGAAATACATTTCATACATAGTTAATCACGAAGTACTTGTAATGACAAACATTGAGCCGAGTAATAATTTGGTATTTGGTTTCTTGGTAAAACTGGTACTCGGACAACTTTAATCTTTACACAGTCTAAAACAAAGTGACTTCCCTCTGTGTCGTGTCTGTTTGTATTTTGTATGTACGCTTAGATCTTTAAAACTATGCAGAGCTAGTAATTCTATTACTATTATAAAGCAGAAGAGTTTGTTTTTTTGTTTGTTTGTTTGAACGTGCTAATCTCAGGACCAGCGGTTGCTGGTCCGATTTGAAAAATTCTGTCAGTGTTGGATAGTCCATTTATTGAGGAAGGCTATAGGCTACATTTGATCCCGATAGTCCCACGGGATCGGGACTTACGTGGGTGAAACCGCGGGACGCAGCTAGTTGATTCCATAAAGTATGACTTGAAAGTTGAAAGTAATATCATAGCAAAAATGTTTTTCACAGAACCTCATGGTTTAAAATTGCATTTTATGCAATACCTACTATATTCAGACCCTCTGTGTGGACCTATTTGCGTCGGTAAGGCTTAAATTTACTAGACCTATTCCATTTAACATATTTAGACTAATGAATAGAAAGCTTATGAGAATTTTTAGTTTGGTTGAACGCGCTAATCTCAGGAACTTACTGGTCCGAATTGAAAATATATTTTTGTGTTTGATAGTCCACATATCGAGGAAGATTAAAGGCTAGTAATGATCCTGATATTCTCGCGGAATCGGGACCTGGGCGGGTAAAGCCGCAGGCACTAGGATTGGTAGATAATTAGATCTAATTCCTCTTACGCTATCGAAATAGCAATTAGCATAGGTAAATTGCGTCAGAAATAAGACCTACCTTTTGCCAACTGAGCATGAAGCCTCTCCACTCCACAAGCAGTTCCTTTTGCTGCGTTCGTTAGGTCTTCTATACATTTTCCGACACAAAACTACAACAAAACTGATTCAGATTGCAAAAAGTAAACAAATAATCATAGAGAAATCTAGACGAATAAAGTACTACCAACCTCACAGCATAAACCATTCGTTCTCATTTTTTTATCTGTGAATCCAATTTAGTCCGTGTTTAGTCCTGTCATTTTCAAATTCTAAGTTTAGTTTGTGGACAAAACCGAATAGCATACAAACTTAACTTAACTAAAATAAGTCTGTTTTTGGTTAGGTTAAGTTTTAGTCGGTGGTTTGCTCGAATTGACCCCATTAACTCGTGATTTACTGAAACTACGAGTACGCACGCAGAAAACTAACAGAGCACCCCGACTAGGATAGGTTAGATTTATGTTAGAACATGATTACGCACAGCGCTTATATTATAAATAAATAAGGTGAGATGTATAAAAAATAAAAATCTTTATGCCATAGGGTGAGATGCCAATAAATGTTATGATTAGTAATCGTTATATTCTAAAAACATTTATGCAAGAACATTTTATGCTGATAAATCATTATTATTTTGTACTTTTGTATTTGTACTTTCGGACTTACAACGGTTATAGAAAAGAATTTTATGTCTTTTAAATATTATAGATTGTGATATTTATGACAACAAATTTTAGGATAAATAATATTTTAGGCGCTGTTATGGAGAACGAGTTTGTTTACCAGAGCGGACATATTGCAGTGTGATAGTGATCGTGTAATAGCTGTGCGTTTAACACAAGGCAATCGCAGCCTTCTAGTTTTTAGTGTCTACATGCCCACGGACGACCGGGATAATTTGCCAGAATTCACCCACTGCCTTGCGCTAATCAGCGCGGTAATTGAGAATGCGGACGACGAATGCGTTTTGATTCTGGGCGATTTTAATGCGCACCCGGGGACTCTTTTTGAGAAAGAGCTAGTAAATTACTGCAACGAACAATCCTTAACGTGTGTAGACCTAGATAGGCTTAGTACGAATACTTTTACATATGTAAGTCGCGCAAACGGGGCGTGCCGCTGGCTTGACCACTGTCTTGTGACTGAGGCGGCGGCCCGACTCATACTTGATGTGCGCGTCGATCATGTCACTACTACATCGGATCACTTCCCACTAGTGGTTGACTGCGATTTCGGTGCGATTATACCTAAATCGCTTAGTACTAATTTAGATGTGCATAATGTGCAAACGCACAAATGGGGAAACAGGGAACGCGACCAGGTATTATTATATACCCAATATTGTGATAAATATTTATATGATATATTAAATAAATGTGACTATGAATATAATAATATGGAATGTATGAATCATAATTTGTTATGTGAATGTGTAAAACATCACAAAGTCATTGACAATATTTACACCGACATTATTAGAGTGTTGCGGTTAGCAGCGAGCAACAGTTCAGAATTAAAACGTAGTAAGAAACGTCTAAAAGTTATAGGTTGGAATTTCCACGTTAAGCGTGCGCATGCTAGGGCCCGGGATATGTTCTCTATGTGGGTATACTGTGGCAAGCCACGCTCGGGATATCACTACGAAAATATGACGGTTTCACGCAGAGAGTATAAAGCCGCGATTGGATATGTTTTAAAAAACCAGGACAAAATCAAGATGGATATGCTGGCACGACACCGTGCAGGTTGTAACTTTGTAGATTTCTGGAAAGAAACCAAAAAGTTAGATCATAGAATTAGTATCCCGGTTAATGTAGAGGGCGAAAGAGATAAACAAAATATAGCTAACTTATTTCGCAAACATTTTGCCGTTAATAAAGGTCAGCCTGTAGGATCAAAGTCTATGGCTCGTCGCGGCTCGGAGCCTCTCCAGGTAAAGATTACGCCCAAGCTAATTGAACGGGTCTTAAAAAGCATGAAACGTGGAAAGTCTCCGGGCCATGACGGCCTTAGTATAGAACATTTGTTGTTTGCGGGTCAGCATATCTGTCACGTATTAGCGGGGTTTTATAATCTCTGTTTGAAACACTGTTACTTACCGGAAGAGCTTATTAGTACGCTAGTTGTACCCATAACAAAAAACAAAACGGGTGTTATTTCGAGTGTTAAAAACTATAGGCCTATATCACTCGCCACGATTGTGGCCAAGGTACTCGAACATGTGGTACATTCTTACATAATTTCATCTATCAAAATTGACGATGGACAGTTCGGCTTTCGTCCACTAGTATCAACTGACATGGCAATATTTTCTCTTAAAGAAATTGTCAAATACTATACGAAAAATGACACGACAGTTTACGGCTGTTTCCTAGACCTGAGCCGCGCATTTGACACCCTTAACCATGACTTGCTTTGGACTAAAATGAAGGATACGGATGTCCCATCAGAGGTTGTTGGAATTTTAGAGTACTGGTACGACCATCAGGCCAGCAACGTCAGATGGGATAATGTGGTATCGGATGGATACAGACTGTCATGTGGGGTGAGGCAGGGTGGGGTCACCTCCCCAGATCTGTTTAACTTTTATATGAATGATTTGATCGAGGAACTGAGCAGCACCCCTGTCGGGCTCAAGCTGGATGGCAGGTACGTTAACAACTTGAGCTACGCTGACGATATGGTGCTACTGAGTCCCTCGATCAAGGGTTTAAGAAAGCTAGTCGCTATCTGTGAAAGATATGCTCATGACCATGACTTAGAGTACAATTCAAAGAAAACTGAAATGGTGATTTTCAGATCGGGGAGAGGACCACAAACTGTCCCGCCAGTTTGCGTGAATGGACAGCCTGTGAATATAGTAGAGAGTTTTAAATACCTTGGCCATATCGTAACATCAAAACTATCGGATGATGAGGATATAGAAAGACAGAGAAGAGCCCTATGTGTTGTGGGCAATATGATTGCTAGGAAATTTTTTAAAGCGGCGCACGATGTTAAAATAACTTTATTTAAGTCATTTTGCCAAACTTTTTATACGTGTCAACTCTGGACAAACTACACCCAGAGAGCGCATAACGCAATACGTGTTGCCTACAATAAAATTTTTAGGCACCTGATGGGTCTAGGGTGGTATTGTAGCGCATCCGAAATGTACACAGAATCGTGCGTAGACTCCTTCAATGCTATACACCGAAAAAGGATAGCGTCCTTCATGACCAGGGTTGACACGTGTAAAAACTCGATTATTAGGAGTCTGTCGGATAGACTCTTGCTGACCGCAACGTATAGACGCTGGGTAGATATAGCCCACTAAAATGTGTATTTTTTATATATTTTACATTTATATATTTTATCATATACATTGATATTGTAGTAATATTGTATTGTATTGTATTTTTGTTTGTCCTAGTTTAAGTTGATATGGATCTTGTGTCTGCAATAAAGATTTATTATTATTATATTTAGGGATTTCGATATTAGGGCAAGTGATATTATGAGACATTTAGTTAGGGCTAATTATTATTAATTAATTATTTTACTTAGGGCAAGTGATGATAAGGTTACAAAACGTTATGAGATGTAAGATTATGGATATAAATTTTATGAGACAAAATAGAGAACCCTGACTTTGATATCTAAAAAATAAAATTGCATCTTCTGACAAATGCAAATCCAAATGTAGGTAACTTTTCAATGGATTAATAGGTAGGTACATTAGTAATCCGTTTAATTTTTTGTTTCAATATTCCTTAACGTAGCTTAGAATGAACGGACCGAAATAAATAAATAAATTCTGTGAACAACACACAGCGCCATCTAGCCCCGTGGTAAGCGACTAAGCTTGTGTTACGGTGACTAGACAACGGATATAATACTTATATTTATTTTTCTTTTGTAAATACATACATATTATACATAGAGGGACACCCAGACCAGACACAAATATTTATTTTTATAAGCATAAATACTTGCACCCGGCGGGAATCGAACCCGCAACCTCCTGCATTGCAGTCGCGCTTTCGCACGACGCGCCACAGAGGTCGAAATACAATAACGAAGCGTTTTTTTTTTATTTCCGGACTTTGTTTAACTCTATACAAATAGTTAAATGTTGTATGCGTCGTCGCCATTTGGGTTAGTTTTATGCATCTTGCGACAATATATGTGATAAATCGAGGTTATTAAACATTTTTCAAGGAATTCCGATTTAAAAAAGAGCGGTTTTTCGTAGCGTAAGAATTTTATCCCACGCTTGTGAATAAGACCGTATCGTGTGTTCCACAAGCTGCCCACACTATGCTTAACAACTGGTTTATCATTTTTATTATCTGAAACATTTCATATGACATTGACAGTGACAGATAAGTTGTAATCGTTAGTGTCAATGTCATTTTACGTTCGATCGAGGTGCATTGAATCGATTGCATAATTTTTTTTGATAAAAATTCTTTGGCGTTAGCCGGCGCTACTTTGTAAAACTGTTTATTTGATCTATTTCGAAAATGTTTGCTACACGCAGAGTTGGAACTTTGTTGTAAGTCGCTTTAATGTGACGTGAGAAACCCCCAATACGTGAATCAAAAGTTCCATGTTCTTACTTTCATGTTTCAGGCGCGCTGCAAGTGGGTCTCGCCAGAAGCACACTCTACCTGATCTTCCCTATGAGTACAGTGCCCTAGAGCCGGTGGTTAGCCGGGAAATCATGAGCCTACATCACGGAAAACATCATGCTACCTACGTTGCCAACTTGAATGCTGCTGAGGAAAAACTTGCACAGGCACAGGCTAAAGGTTGTATCAGTATATAATTACTCGCGGTTTCACTCGCGTAAGTCCCGATCCCGTGGAAATCGGGACTTACGTGGGTGAAACCGCGGGACGCTGCTAGTTGTAACGGGGTAGGTGATAAACTATTCTGTCTATAATGTTTAATAACTTAAAAATTGGTATGGTAGTTAATGGTAGCTACATTTTTCATACCAACCTATTCAGATTAAATATGCTAACATTTTATACCCGTTTAACCACATCGTAAGTTCTGTTACTAAACACAAATAATAAGTAATTCTATAAACTTGACAGCAGCCGACACAAGCACTGTAGTGAGTCTTCTCAACACCATAAAGTTCAACGGAGGCGGTCACATTAACCATGCCATCTTTTGGCTGAACCTGTCTCCTTGCAAGACATGTCCAACTAATGAACTAGCTCAAGCTATAGATCAGTAATTTTTTATCAATATTTTCCAGTCAAGTAGAAAATGTAGAAACTGTACAACTTCAGTAATTATTTTGATGATAGAGCTTGCATTCATATTTACACATTTCATGGGTATTATTAGCATATTGGGGTCTCCTCGCGACCAAGACCACACCAAGGTGAGATCAAATAGAAATAACAATAAATTAATATTGTATGACGATAGGACTCCCAAAATCATTACTCTTCCTCCTAGCTTTTACTGTAGTTGGGTAAAAAACATTCTTCTTTATTTTTATTCATTTAGACTAGCAGCTGGATACTAAAAATTCATCAGTGGGTGTATACTTGATTTAGAAATTTGGATTAGAAACAAAATAATTGGTATGAAAATTAAAATTTTGCCCTGTCAATTCTTCTTTTGGTGTAGTGGTGTGGCTCACCTCTCAGTTTTCAGGTCACCCTAAGGCCTTTTATGTCAATTACCTCTATCATTAAATTGACTTGGGGTAGACACTAGACAGTAAACATTTTAAGGAAAACAATAAGGATAAATCTTTCCTTGAATCAAAATTGCCTGTCCTTTAAGCTCTCCATACCTTGGCCTGTAAACTAATTCGTCTGTATAAACTTCAGGGGACATCCAGACAGTGATCAGCTTGGCCCCAGCACTCCGGTTCAATGGAGGTGGTCACATCAATCACACCATCTTCTGGCAGAACCTCTCTGCCAACGGAGGGAAACCATCCGCGGCTCTCCTCAAAGCCGTTGAGAAGTAAATTCTAAATTCTATGATGCGTGTTTGGCTTGTGATTTTGGTTTTAAGTGGTTTTACGGTTCCATACCTTAAGTATAATAAAACCGAAACCCTTTTACTATGACTCAACTTTCTGTCTGTATGTCAAAAAGGAGTATGTCTCTTTCTATCTCATACATAAATGGACTAATACTACTACTAGCTGCACCCCGCGGTTTCACCCGCGTAAGTCCCGATCGCGCGGGAATATCGTGATAAATAGTAGCCTATGCGTTATTCTAGGTTTCCAGCTGTCTATATTCCAAGTTTCATCGCAATGGGCTTAGTAGTTTTTGCATGAATGAGTAATAAAGTCACATACGGACATACATTAGTAGGATTCCTTTTAAGTGACTGCCCAAGACTTTTATAAAAGGTCATGTAAACTAAGTATTTAGTCATTTATCTTAATACACCTTTCCAGTGACTTTGGTTCACTAGACAACATGAAGAACCAGCTGGCAGCGACCTCCGTTGGTGTGCAGGGCTCCGGTTGGGGCTGGCTTGGGTACAACAAACAGATGAAGAAACTACAGATTGCTACTTGCCAGAATCAGGATCCTCTCCAGGCTACCACAGGTTGGCATTATTTGTGTAAAATTACACTTGGCTAATCTCAGGAACCGCTGCCGCTGGTGTCATTTGAAAAATTCATTGAGTGTTGGATAGTACATTTATTGAGGAAGGCTTAGGCTGTATTTTTTTTTAAATAAGGCTTATTAAGTCGCTGGCACTGCTAGTATAATATATTATGTACAAATCGAAAAATCTTACTTGTTGTATTTTTTTTTAATTTCAGGGCTAGTGCCACTATTCGGTATTGACGTCTGGGAACACGCCTACTACCTACAATACAAGAACGTGCGCGCTGACTACGTGAAGGCTATATTCGATATAGCTAACTGGCAAGACATATCCTCCCGATTTGAGAAAGCTCTATGAGAAACTTGCAATATTAATCGAAATCTCAGCATTTGAATCGTTTTAGAAAGCTTTAAGCTGAACAACACCCAGTGTTTGCATTAGATTATGTGATAATAAGTTTTAAAACAATATATTTGTTATTATTTAATGAATTGTTGTTATTTATTCGACTTTTAGATAAGATCGCCTGATAATTTTGATAGAGCAATACGAAATTGCTGCTTCATTAAAAACGTGGCGACTGTTACAATTTCCATGCAAACTTAATACCAAAATAAATTATGAAAAATTTAGTTTTCTACCTTAATATCGATATTATTCGGATTAGGATTTTACTTTTAAAGGGTCCCCACCGCAAGGTTTTCCAAAATATTCATTCGAAATGAAATAAAACGGAGAAACATTTTTTTAATTGAAAAATGTTAGCTGTGTGTGTAATGTTATTGGTATGTATGTTTGTATGTAATGTTAAAATGTTGTGTTGTATGTGTTGTTAATAAATAAATAGCCTAGCTTATTTGAATGTGAATGAATATTAAAATATTCATTCACATTCAAATAAGCTAGGCTATTTATTTATTATTGTACCTTTAAGCTAGATAATAATATCATTTGAATAGGCTTACCAACTATTAAATATACTTGAAACAATATAAAACAACCAGAAACGTTTCTTTCTATTGAATTATGGGGTAGATAGATCATACAAATATTCAACTAAGGGCGCTCGCCCACGGCGACTTTTTGTAGCGATGCAGTCGCGCGTTTAGCATACGCGCGACTAACGCGTGGTAGTCGCATTTGTAACGCGCTACAGTAGCGATGATAACACTACCAAGTACCAACGCGCTACTGCATCGCGACTAAATGCAAACGCATGACCGTGTCGGACGACATCGGGGAAAAAACGGAGGGAGAGGACTAAATTGCGCTTGCATCGCGACTGAAGCGCGATAGTATCGCGTTTGCATCGCTACTGAATCTGAGTGCCCCGTGGGCGAGGGCACACAGCTAGCGATCGCATCGCGACTGTATCGATGCGAACGCGCGACAGCATCGCTACAAAAAGTCGCCGTGGGCGAGGGGCCTAACGACGACGGAAATCGAACTACAAATAATCGCAAAAAAATGCCTTTCGCAAGTTTGGCTTAACATAAAACATACCACACACGGAGTGTTTTGAATTTTGATACAGTTAGTTGATTCCGTGAAATGAAACGTAAACATGACTATCTATCTGTCAATGTCAAACAACTGTCAAAAATACTTCGTAATCCGTCATTCGGACCGAGTGCTTTTGTTGCAATTCGTGTTGCAAAATAATTAATTTTCAATCGTTTTCTGAATTGTTCCGTGTCTCCGAGGCTCGTGACATTTCCAGGGAAAGGTTTCTCATCATTTCTCAAGTGGTAAGCACTAGTTACTAAGTATTTTATGGTGTTTTTTACATTATGTTTGTGAGCCCAATTGCCCACTGTTATGTTATTGATTTTTCTCTGAACGTTTTATATATACAGTCATCTTTCACCTGTAAAGGGCAAAGATAGCTATATTGTGATTACGTTATTAGACTTTCTTCTTTGGGGTTATCATTATAGAGTAATTACTTGTCTAAAATCATGTAAATAAATATGGTCTCTACTTATCTATCTACCTTTTTGTCTAATTAGTACCTAGTTTCATCACAGTTATTCTGAAGGTACCTCTTACTTACACACTGAAGGACGTTTTCAGCATTTTGAAATCGTAGACCAATTTTGTTATTAGTTGCTACTGTTTGAAATGGTGTTTTGTTGTCTGCATGTTGAAATCAGTTAGTCTAATAGGATATACTCATAGCAGTTACTAGATACCATAAAACAAAAACATATTGTATCTGAAAACACTTTACAACACTTGTAATAAACTTATTGCTAATAAATTATATGAATATGAATATTTAGGGATAGTGGTTTTTGGGAAATTGTTTAGTATTACTTAGGTAGGTACCTTATAAGCACCGTTTCTAGTATAGAAATAGGTGTGTAGTTCAGAAATATGAAATGTACCTACTACAATACAAAAGTGTTTATGAATAAACCCATTGCCACAATTATGGAATTATGAACTGTGAATTTAATTTTCGAAAAAGCTTATTTCTATATCATACTAACAGCACCTCACGGTTTTACCTCTGTAAGTCTCGTGTGATGGGGGGGTATTGGGATAAAAGTAGCGAATGTGTTTATCCAGATCTTCTGCTATCTGCATACTAAGTTTCATCTCAATTGGTTCAGTAGTTTTTGCATGCTTGAAACACAAACATCTAACTAAACTATCACATTTATTATGTTAGTAGATTACTTTATTTACCTTTCTTTATAACAAAGTAAAGTAAAATCAACAACATTGTTTTAAATTGAAATTAGATAGATAGATAGATAGATTTACGCTTTATTTGCACAACAAACAATATACAAAACAACATAGGTACATAATGTAAGACAAATACACAGAAAGCTTAGATCTAAAACGTTGCACAAATGGGCGGCCTTATCGCTAAAAGCGATTTCTTCCAGGCAACCTTTGGATGGAGAAGGTCATACAGCATGTGCAGTAGGCAAAGTGAATTTGAGTCAGATTGTAGCTTCGATATAAGTATTCAAATAAAATAGTATAAAATACAAACAAAATAAATAAAAAACTAAACAAATAAAAAAAAAAATTACTAACTACTTAATAAAAAAAATCTATTTAAAATTTAAATAGAAATTTTTCTTTATTTTAATTTTTGTATTGTGTAGTGTTTTTTATATTTTATTTATATACTTTGCAATAATTCATACCTTATTGGTTTTTTTTTACTAATAAAATAAAATATTTAAAATTAACCCATTTAGACCTAACGTACCGTAGATGGTACACCGGCTATTAAAAATATTTTAAGATTTCCACAACTATTTTATTTAGTATTTTGCCGTTTTTAGCAAGTAGATGAATTGCGCTAATCATATAAAAATACATCAGTTCAATGGCGAGCTTAGTAGTTGTACATTTATTGAATTCGTTTAGTGATATTTTTTTTCTGTTGAGATACTGCTTTCAGAAGGTAAATAAAGTTAAAAACATATGTTTTTTTAATATTATATATGTCTCAACATAAAAGTAACACACCTCTTTGTATGATTACATAATCCAATATCCAAATCATTTATTGGTTTTATAGTTATTGAGACGTAAATTATGGTGTACCCTATTTGGTACATTAGGACTATACACGTCATTTTTTTCACATTTTTACTATCTTAGACCGTTGTGTTTTTGACCATTGAAAAAGATGTTTCTTTATTCTAAAACGGAAATATTCAAGGTTCTCGAGCATAACAGACATATTTATGCTATCACCAAAACAAAATCAATAATTATTTGAAAAATTGAGTTCTTTGAAGACCAAAACCAGGTCATCATAGAATAAAACGGAAGCAAAGCTTCACCAACCTATAGATGGTGTAGAAGATATTGAAGAAGGCTCTGAATCTACCGATCGTCTTTAGTATAAGAAGTATACAATAAAATTATACGAATATAACGAAATATAACGAGCATTTTGTCAGTAAGTGGCTTTTCTTTGGCAGACAACTGCACTGGAAAACTCACCTGACTTGAGGAGCAAACTCATTTTTGGTCGGCATGAATGCAAAGCATTTTCGTCAATTCTATATGGACATTGGACGCTGTATATGAGTAGAGCAGGATTTTTATTATTAGATTTAAACCAGATCAAGGATCGTCACAAAATACTTGATCACCAGGGATGCTAAACTAGGTCTCGGTGCTAGTTTTCATATACTTATTCATATGCTATTTATTATAATTTTATGTTTTATTTTGTATATAATGGCTATGTAACATCTTCTACATTAACCAGAATATAATTTTTAAATTATGATTAGATATTTGGTTTATAATTTCAATAAAAACGTTTTATCAATATGACGTTATTTTGCTTATCCTTGATCCTATCGTACCGTATATGGTACGGGCATTTACCAGCCCCCCTTTTGACTAAGAATTTTTTTTTTCACGTAATTATGTTTTTTGGTCCTCTAATATGCAAAATTAAAAGAAACAATTAAACATTTCGAAAAAAAATAGTTTTAGGTCTAAATGGGTTAAAAATATAAAAAAATGAGACCCTAGAGAGGGATGGTGTCCAAAAGGCTGGCATTGCCTCTTTGGATAACAATACCTATTTGTTGGATCCAGCCATCCATCCAGGCTTAGGCCACCAGAAGCTAACACTATTAATTTTGAAATATTTTTTAAATCTGAAGCCTCAGGATCACTGAAGGCAGAAATATGTAATCATCGTCAAAATAAGCATACCATTTTACCTGCGTCCTTTAACTTTCTATTCTACTGATATTACAAACTAGCAGATTCCCGCGGTTTTACCCGCGTAAGTCCCGATCCCGTGGGAATATCGGGATCAAAAGTAGCCTATGTTACTCAGGGTGAATGTAGCTTTCTAATGGTGAAAGAATTTTTGAAATCGGTCCAGTAGTTTCGGAGATTACCCCCAATATACATACATACATACATGTTACCAACGTTACCTCTTTATAATATTAGTATAGATGTAAAAGTAAACAAGTAACTGATATTTGTTACTCCTTTCCTCAAAATCTACTGAAATACTTTCAATGAATCTTGGTTTGCAGTTAGCAGGAGAGCCGGACATAGGCTTTTTGTACCGATATTCTCACGAGATCGGGACTTACGCGGGCTGAAATCGTGGGGCGCAGCTTTATCAATATTTTCAATCTCCTTTTAAGTAAATTTATTTGGAAAGCTTGTAAGTTCCTGCAGCATTGTAACTAGGGTAGTAAAATAGGTAGCGGGTGCCTAGACCTACCTCAAAATTCAAATTGCTTTGCATGAATGTAATTATATAGGGAGTGTTATTACATAAATGTGCCAAGTATAGAGATAGGTCATGCTTTTGGTGTAGGGTAACCATAACATATAATTAGTACAATTTATTGATGCCAGCTAAATTCGACGGCATCTTCGGCACAAGCGAATAACTAGCTGCAAATGCTGCAATGCAGAAACTTGTGGATTCGTATGTATTCCGATGCATAGATTTGTGCAGCTAAACGAGACGTGGAAGACGTGTCAGAAATTCTAATCATCGTCGCGGTACTCGCTTCGTTTATTTCGTAAATGACGAAGATGATTATGACCAAATTGTTCTGGAGAGACAGAACAGTGGTTAAACGCTCATCTACCAATTATAAGAAAAAATATTAAAATCCCTTCATCTGTTTGTGAGTTACGAAGCCAGACTCACAGACAGCTACCTCAAACTTATAACACCCTCATTGGCCATTGGGAGTTAAAAAAATCAGTGCACTCTCCTTGCAACTCTCCCAGCTACACTATTGCTTGCTCCCACCCACCTGATGAATCATCATAAATTAACAAAACAAACGACCGAAAGACCGCCTTACTTACCTATTTAGAACTTATCTTAGGGCGCGGCGTGTCCCAGAGATTAGAACAAAAGGCGATTTATTCGTAGAATATGGCTTATTCAAGTTTGATCATTCTCAGCCTAATTCATTTAGCCATTATTACTCTACTCTATTTAATATTACTGCCAAATAATTATAGTTTTTTCAACACCAATTACTATCCCAACAAAACAACAAAAACAAGCCAAAATAACTTAGTCTGGTTTAATAATGTGGAAAAAAGACACTTTTTAGTTAACATTTTTTCCGGGACCCAGACTATTGTAATATAGTCGAACGAAACGTCCAGATAAAATAATTTAAAAATAATACTTGAAAGACCCCGGAAAAACATAAATATGAGTACAAATCATAGTGTGTATTTAAAAAAAACATTTTTCTGTCTATAAAAATTCCCGACGACGCGACGTTTCGATGACTTTCCGGTGTCTCTTGGTTACGGGTAGACTGAGGTGATATTTGATTCGAAATAATATCCTAGTAAAGTCACAATCCATGGTGTGCACAGCGCCGATGGATTATCAGGTTCGGCGCCGCACGCGATGTTACCGGCAGACGACCGACGTCGGTGAATGCACTCTTGACAGGAGCCCCTGAGCCCCTGGCTGTTCCTGGGGGAACCCGGAAGGGGGAGGGGGGATATTTGAACTCTTTGTCTAACTGGTTGCATAGTTTTGTACTATGTATTGATTCATTGTTCTATTTATAACTAGTTAAGACTGCCTTTTTACCTGACGCAAAGAAGGGTTATGAGTTTATCTGCCTGTCTGTATGCATGCATGTATTATAATGTACGTACATATGTATGTTTGTTCGGATGAGGCGCTTCAGAGTGGCACCTCTGGAGCGCCTCTGGAGGATAGATCGATTTTGATGATTCCTTCGTACCTTAGTTTAATAATTGGCCTTGTAATGTAGTTTCCAGCTATGTATGTAGGTATGTGAAAGAGTTACAACTGTTTGGAAAAAAATCCTTGCAGTTATTTATTTTTGTAAAGTTTTTTACAACATCTTTTTAGAAGTTTTTTGCAACATTTTGCCCAGTTTCGAGATTCTTCTTTTAGCAAATACTAAACCAACGAACGGAACGGACGGATACTATTTACAAATATTGAAAATCAGCTTTATTGATACGTAAAGGAGCTTACGGAACCCAGCCGGTGAACGAACTCCGAATCCTGTTCAAATTATCCAGTCGGGTTAACTCGATTGACGGACGATGGCACAATACGCTATTTCCTGGGTGTTTTATTATTTTACGGATCGCTGAACTTATTGGACTGTTGGTTTTGGCGGGTTTCGGGATAGAGGATTTTGACAGCGGTAAATAAGTTGTATTTTGTAGCTCTTAGGGGTGGAAACGGTGGTGTGAAATCCTCCCTTTGTTCCACCTCGATTTTAGATGTTCAGGTTGATGGTTTTTGTAATTTTTGTAGTGTGTACGTACATACAATAAAGAATTAAATCAATCAATCAATCATTATTTTACCAGACGGTTAGTGCTGTTTATAGTAAGGTAAAAACCATATACTTACACGAGAAAAATAACTCAGTTATGCGAGCTAAGCTAACTTAGCATTTGGTCAGCAACCGCCTTTCCTTGGCTGAAATCCCAACACAAAACTAATCATAAAAAGTATCAAGAGGCCTTAAGGGCCCTATTCTGAAAAACTGAAAATCCATGTCGGGCGCATCGAAAATTGTTGATTATTTCATGACGGAATGTCGTAGAACATTTTTTTGTGTACAGATTGTAGGCGACATTGTTTCCGATATTTTAGTGCAGTTTCCATCCAAATATGTCTAAACGTATTGAAGCCTATCGACATTTTAGCCAAATCAGACATTTTTTGTCTAAAATTTGGATAGGCTTTGCACCAATAGGAGGTTCTTGTCTTAAAACTACACCAATGTAGGAAACAATGTCACCTATAATCTGTGCACAAAAAAAAGTTCTACGACATTCCGTCATGAAATAATCAACAATTTTCGATGAGCCCGACAGGGATTTTCAGTTTAAAGGTCGTTGGCCATATACACCTCTTAAGAGGACAGTCTACCTACTACCTACTCTTTCCCCATACAAACGTGGTCGACTGTTTCCTCCCTGGATTAAGACATTAGAACAAATATGTTGGTTCCATAAGTCATATATCAGCCATGCCAGCCAATAAGAATGGAAAATCAAAACGTAGGGGCATGGTCATGGTTGATATAGGACTTATGGCATAAACATATTTTTTCTAATGTCTTTATCCTAGGAGGAAACAGTCGACTAGGTTTGTGAAGTTTGTATGAAAAAAAGAGTTGGTAGACAGTCCCCCGATCTGAAAACTCTAACACCATGTGGGAAAAAAAGAAGTCACGAAAAGAAGAAGTCGTATTTTCTAAATGAGAAATTTCTTATAATTAATTCTAAATGAGAAATAAATGTTGAAAAAAATGTGAAGGCTAAAAGGGATTTTAAGTAGTGTTTTACCCTTTTTTAGATGACAACATTTTATACGAAAATCGTGAAATCGACAATTTTGGTTAGATCAATATTTTATGGATATAGTTTATGTTGTTTTGCCAATAAGTATTTTATGAGCTCAGAGTTATGATTTAGTCCTTAACGATCTAGTATCTTCGCTGGATGGATGACCTAGATATTTCCAAGCAGATATTAAGTAATGATGGGGTCTAAGACGAAGCACGCTCATCTACATCTAGGTACACTAATATTATAAAGAGGAAAGATTGGTATTTGTGTGTGTGTGTGTGTGTGTGGCTGTATGTTTGTAATGAATAAACTCAAAAACTTCTGGACCGATTTTAACATTCTTTTACCAAAAGAAAGCTACATTATCGAGAAGTAACATAAGCAACTTGATCCCGATATTTCCACGGGATCGGGACTTACGCGGGTGAAACCGCGGGACGAGGCTAGTTTAAAAGAAAGGCAGTGGATCAACTTTCGACCAGCTTCCTTTGTGGCTGCACGTATAAGAACACACGCGTCCGTTTTGCGCTACAGCTTAGATCAGAGACAAACTGTGGTCGAAGGTTACCAAGTTGTTACTCATATATAGTATAGCACCGTTTGGAGCTGAAATAAAACAAAATTAAAAGACTTATAATATATTATAAAGAACGCCAAGCCAAGATGGTTAGAAAAACAATATTGTTACAAATGTACACCTATTGTTTATAACTCTCCATTACGAAGCGTGTCTGTCTACGCCAAAATACTGCTTACAAATTATAACTGAAACTTGAAACAACGATATTACAGTAAGTTTCCAGTCGTGTGGCTTTAAACGCGTCTCGAATGTGAAGGGGGTATTATTACAATAGTGTAATGTTACCTTCCGCGGGAAATAGATGAGTTTTCTACATGTTTTCTTCGTCATTAAATCAATAATAAATACATTCTGTGTACTTACATCACATAGACAGAGCGCTATCCAGCATAGTACCTAAGCACAGAATACATAAATAAATACCTAAGCGACTAACGGTCGAATATAGAAACCCAATTATAATTTTAGTTCTGTTTAAGAGGATAGTCTCCATTCTCTTTCTCCATACAAACGTAGTTTAAATTTTCCTCCCTGGATAAAGACATTAGAGCAAATATGTTTATGCCATAAAACCTATATCTGTCATGACAATGCATCTACCTTTTTATTTTCTAATTAAAATAATAATAAAAAATAAAAAAATGAAAAAAATAAAAAGGTAGATGCATAGTCATGACAGGTATAAGTTTTATGACATAAACATATTTGCTCTAATGCCTTTACCCAGGGAGGACAATTTAAACTACGTTTGTATGGAGAAAGAGAATGGAGACTATCCTCTTAAACAACTAAGCACCTCTCAAATTCAAAAATTCCCATACTATTTTTAAATTTAGAAGCTGCTCAATTATTTACCTACGCCTCAAATTTTAAATGGCGTTTCTGTATTCGGCTGTAAGCTTGTGTTACGGTGACTATATAGACAACGCATATAATACCTTTTTTTTGTAAATACATACAGGTATAAACTAAATTGAATTAAAAAATAATAAAAAATACAGTCGAACCGAATGAAAAACCTGCTCCGTTTTTGAAGCCGGTTAAAAATAGGCTTTGTCGTCTACTCTTACTTAATAAATTTTCCATAACCGCCTTTTTTGCTTGAAAAGGCTAAGGTCACATGGAAATATGTGATCTGACAATGAATTTCATTATATAACTAGACTATAATGATGAGCGAGTGTTAAAAATGAGCCTTACTAAAAAACGAATTCGGTTATACCGCGATAGATGTCAGCACCATATTCGAAACAATTTAAAATTAATGTCTATGAAAACTGTTTTGTACCTATTACCAATATTATTTAACTACCAGCGCGCCACGATTGCACCCGCGTAAGTATAGTTCTGCAGGAAAATCAGGATAAAAATACTGAGTCTACATTACCGAGTTTCATCGCAATAGATTAGGTAAGTGGTTTTCGCGTGAAGGGGCAACAAACATGCTGAACTTTTCACCTTTATAATATTAGTAGGATTCATATTTTTGTTTTAATTGCTCTCGGCAGATTTACTAGAAATATAGAGATACTAGCTGACCCGGCAAACGTTGTTTTGCCTTATAAATTATAGATAGTAGCCGATTCTCAGACCTACTGAATACGCATATAAAATTTGGTAAAAATCGGTAAAGCCGTTTCGGAGGAGTACGGTAAGTAACATTGTGACATGGAAATTTTATATATAAGAAGAAGAAATAGTCTTCTTGTCATAATCTCTTAATCCGAAAAAATCTCTTGATCAGAGATAATCAGGCAGGATGGATACCAAAGCCATCTGTCGGAACTTTTAAGAACTATTTTAAAGACAGCAAATAGTGGAGCTCCTCTAGTGAAATAAATTAATCTACATACATAATCAATCAATAAAACATTAGTTTAAAAATAAATTTTAATTAGCGATGAATCAGTCAAACTTGATAACTTATTGGTCTCGTTTGATCACTTCTCTTCTTATCTGAGCAATGTACGTTGTCTAGTACCCATAGTACAAGCCTAGTTTCTTAGTTTTAGGCTAGATTGCGCTGTGTGTTACGCCCTGCTATATTATTTATTTAATGCGCCCGGTTGCACCCTCTCGGGACCCCGAGGTCTACTAAAACCTCAAATTAATTAGGGGTCGGCGCACCTACTGCAAATAGATTTCACAATATTTTTACGGCCCGCCTATCTGACACTAAAGCTCCTCGGGACAAAACAGTTTACCTGCCACCGCGCGGGTAAACTCAAGTATGCTAATTTCCTCCAGATCCCTTAGTCGCCTTTTACAACACTCACGTGAAGAGATGGGGTAACCCTTCTCCATTCTATTCTGTGGCTACAAGTCCCTAGCATAGTACGTGGGAAATTTTTGGTACACTCGAAAATGTCCTGAATTTGCTATTAGATAACTGAAATGTTAAATAAAATATTGTAATTGAGGTCTAAGATGAAGCACGCTTACCTTTAAAAATTTTTTAAAGGAAAATTGGTACAAATTCAATTCACGTGACTTTCCGTTGCGGGTCGAATAAAGAATGACAAAGCTAACCGTTGCAATTTTCATTCTCATCTTAATCATGGCATTAAGTTGAAAATAAATCATATTTTTATTTAGATGGCATATTAGTAATAGGTGTACAAATGAATAAAACATCGTGTTCAATAAAAACCCGATACTGGTGACTTTTAATTATATAATTATAATAACTTAATAACACATAAAATAAACGGCTTCATAAATAATAGCTTGTAATCCAGATAGTGATATTATTATGTTTTTTTATGAATAATTATGTAATTAATTGATGACATTTAACCTCGAATCTCTCACTTATGTGAGTTATGTTTCCAGTTGCATTCCTTAGGGAGCCCCGAGTCTGACTGCTATCAGAGATAACAACCGGGACCAACTGCTTAAGAGGACAGCCTACCTACTCTTTTCTCCATACAAACTTTACAAACGTAGTCGACTGTTTTCTCCCTGAATAAAGATATTAGAAAAATAATGTTTATGCAATAAGTCCTATATCAGCCATGACCGACCATGCCCCTTTTGACCACGTTTTGATTTTTTTCATTTTCTAATTTTTCTTAATTTTAGTTCTATTCTAATTAGAAAATGAAAAAAAAAAACAAAACGTAACGTATAGTCATGGCAGATATAGGTTTTATGGCATAAATATATTTGCTATAATATCTTTATCCAGCCAGGAAACTGTTGACTACGTTTGTATGGAGAAAGAGTAGGTAGACTTTCCTCATAATCGGTCATGGCCGTTGGGTGCACCCATCGAAGTAATGAACGATACCTTGAAGACGCGAGGGTGCGAGCTCCGACCTATTTTCATTGATGGCTGCACTGGCCTTCGTATCGGATATATTGCTATCACTAACATAGTCCCAAGGTGCCGCGTTTCGAAAATATGAACAAAATCCAACAAATATTTTATAAAGGTGAAAGCTTTTGTATCAATATGTTTGTTACTTCGTCACACAAAAACTACTGAACCGATCGCGATGAAACTTGGTATGCAGGTAGCTGGAAACCTGGATTAACACATAGACTATCCCGATATTCCCGCGGGATTAGGATTTACGCGGGTGAAACAGTTTAAAAATAAATCGTTTGTGTGATAGGTATATTTACTATCTTTGAAATGTGACACCGTAGCCTAAGACAAAATACCAGATATATTTTGTTAATTTCTTTGTGGGACAAGATATTTAAAATCAAGTTTTATGGAGGATTATGTCAACGGTCGACGCCTATACCTACATTATTTACCTTTTGACATTTCGCCGACCTGTGTATCAAGTTTAGCTATTCTACACGCCTTATTAACGCCGCTGTGAGTTGCGGGTTCTATTTTCGCTGTGGAATATATTTCTTTGATTTACTGCTATTTTTTGTTTTAATAATTTGTTTAGGAATAGGTATAGGTTTTATAAATAATTACATAAGATGCTGGGTGTAGTTCTCCAGCTATATTCTACTACAAGGTGAATCTGTTGTCTTAAAGTAAATGTAATATACATTTTCTGGTGTATCAATTACGTACTTTTAACAAAAGTGCTTAAATATGCATTAGTGACTACTTACTGATGATTTCTTACTTGATATGATTTGGTTGATATCTCAGAAAGCAGGCGTTAGGTCAAGCTAGAGTCCTTAGGTCGACCTGAAAACTCTAACACCAGCTGAGCCACACCACTACACGAAATTAAATAATTAATACCTTTAATTATAAACAATGACTTTGTTTATGTAACGTTTGTCGCTGTCTGTTAACTTTGAAACTTCATGTTACAGGAAAAGACAAGCGATACATGGTTTATGTAGATGTTTATAAGTAAGGGGGTACGTTGTTAAATTTTAAGCGAAAGAGATTATGACAAACAGAATGCGAAAACCTGTCAAATCGGTCGATTTGATAGACAGATCGATTATTAATTTCCAGTGAAAAAGTTCATCGTCAGTAAAATAGTAAAAATATGGCGCGGCGCTTTTTTTTTTATTACTTTTACTTTTCCAGTTATATAATGTTATACATAACAGCTTCCGCGCTAAATTTCGTTCATGAGCTTGGACATTGGACACCTTTAGATTCTAAGTTAAAATATTATAAATCAAAAATGTAAATTGGACTAGTTTTCCCAAGGCCAGTGCACAACCAACAAAATTGATTTAATTGCATTTCTTTAAAATCAAATCCAGTTGTCTTTTTTTTTAACTTAAAATGAGCCTTAAATCGTTGACAAACGTGTCACATTATTCTAGTAAGTTATAGGTTACTTTGAATCAGTTATAGAATTGGTCCGGTTTTAAGAATTTGTATAAAACCTATGAAGATGTGCGAAATGTTATCATTCAACCGACGACAGCCTAACCATACCAAGATGTACAAGCTGGTAAGTAGTCTAATTAAAAATTAACTAATTTTTCCTGTTTAATTCGCGGTACTTTTCTTATATTAAGCATCTTATTAATACCCTATGTTTTGAGATCTTTACAGATCTCTTCCTCAGGGCTAAGTAGGAATTAGTTAGTTCTAATTGTATAGTAGTTTGTATAATCGAACTACAAATATACTGTCACTTGTTGTCCTGAAATAAAATGATGGGTCACATCTCTAAGATAAGACTCATTCAAGATAATTTAACTTTTGGTGTACATTTACTTGTCTTTTAAACATTAAAAATATTACTTAATATGATTTATTAAAAAATATTAAAGATACTAAATTCATTAGAGTCGAGACACTAATAATGATTAGGTATTATTTAATGTCTTTTAAAATACTGATTTATATCGGTAGCTTTTTTCCAATGACAAGGTTTATAAAAATGTTACTCTAAATTATCATTAGCACCTTGAATTTATACTAATTTATTGTTTTTTTGTTTAGGCCTTTGCCTTGTTCGCTCTGCTCGCGGTAGCCGCTGCTAAGCCCGAGCCAAAACCAAGCGTAGGCCTCGAGTACTCCACTCCCTGGAACTACGGATACGGATACTCCAGCCTAGCTGGCGTCCCCCGTTACGGCTACAATGGACTCGCTGGCTACGGACTCTCTGGAATCTCTGGTGACTACGGCTACGGCTACTCTGCTGGCTGGGCTGGATACCCCGTCGCCAGCGGATACTCCGCATACTCCGCACCGGCTGTGTACTCCGCTCCCGCTGTAGCCACCGCTGCCTACTCTGCACCGGTTTACTCCTCGGCTGTCGCTACTCCCGCCGTCGCCACCTACGCTAAGACCTACGCCCCAGTAGCTAGCGTTGCCTCCGTCGCGGCTCCCGCCATCTCTGCCCGTTTCGCTGCCCCCGTCGCCTCTTACACCCCCGCCGTGTCTGCGTACGCACCCGTCGCTAGCGTAGCTGCCCCCGTTGCGTCTATCGCCGCGCCTGCCTACTCTGCCTACTCTGCCCGTTTCGCTGCCCCCGTCGCCTCTTACACCCCCGCCGTGTCTGCGTACGCACCCGTCGCTAGCGTAGCTGCCCCCGTTGCGTCTATCGCCGCCCCTGCCTACTCTGCCTACTCTGCCGGATTCGCCGCTGCCCCCGTCGCTAGCGTAGCTGCCCCCGCCATCACTGCCCGTTTCGCCGCCCCCGTCGCCTCAGTGGCCGCTGCCCCAGCCATCGCCGCTGCCCCAGTCGCCGCTGCCCCAGTCGCCGCTGTCGCCCCCGCCGTGGCTTCCGTTGCCAGCCCTCTGATCGCTAAGTCTTACTCTGCGTACTCCGTCCCCTCATACGGATACTCTGGTTCTTACCCTGGCTCGTTCTACGGTAACGGATACGCTTACGGCTACGGACCTTACTCCAGCCTTTACGGAAACGCCTACTCTGGCGTTTACAACAACGGCTACTCCTCCGTGTACGGCACCCCTTACTCCGGCCTTTACAGCAACGGCTACTCCGGCCTTTACGGTAACGGCTACTCCGTCTACGGCAGCGGTCTCGGTTACGGTTACGGCAGCGACTTCTTGTTGAAGAAGAAGTAAATTATCTGGAGGCTGAAGATTAGTCATGATTAGTAAATAAGCCACGTGATCGGTTACCTTAATCATGTAATGAAATGAATACTGCCAAATTGTATTTACTATCTTATGTGTTCACGTAATTAAACAAAAATCGGTGATAAATAATGTACAATATTTCTTTTCTCCTTCATACCAAATATGAATAAAGAATTAGTAACAGTTTATTTTGTGTTTTATCTATACACTAGCATTGCCCCGCGGTTTACATAGACTCTATCCATGCTATTATAAAATGAGTTTTAAGTGGCAGACCTGGTTTAAACAATGATTTACTATGCCTAAATCATGGATTAAACCAGGTCTGGCCTTAAAACTCATTTTATAGTAACCATGTATGTGACATAATATTAAGGGGATAGTCTAACCTACTCTTTATTCCATTACAAACTTTACAAACGTAGTCGACTGTTTCCTCCCTGGATAAAGACGTCTGTCCTCTTAATCCAGATTTCCAGCGATCTGCATAGGAACCAATGATCGTAATTGGTTCACTAGTTTTTTTATAAAAAGGAGTAACATACTAGTTTACTTACTTACATTCAAACTTTTACATCTTATTCATATAAAAGAGTCCTGACGGTCCCAAGTCTGCTCTCACAATCGTGTCTGTGTATGTTGTTTTTACATTGTCGTGTATTTGACACATTTGTCTACCAAATGTGTCAAATACACGCTAAATAAGACAATTACTATTCTATCGACACTCTATTAAGATTTGAGACACGATTATGAGAGCGGACTTGGGACTTAGAAAATGAAAAAAAAAACAAAAGGTAGGGGCTTGGTCATGGCTGATATAGACTTGTGACATAAACATATTTTACTATGTTTGTAAAGTTTGTATGGAGAAAAGAGTAGGTAGACTGTCCCCTTAAGAACATGGCGACTGTTACCATTTCCATACAAACTTAATACCAAAATAAATTATGAAAAATTTAGTTTTCTACCTTAATATCGATATTATTCGGTTTAAGATTCTACTTTTAAAGGGTCCCCACCGCAAGGTTCTCCAAAATATTCATTCACATTCAAATAAAACGGAGAAACATTTTTCAATGAAAAAATGTTTCTCCGTTTTATTTCATTTCGAACATTCAAATAAACCGGAGTAACATTCAAATAAAACGGAGAAACATTTTTCAATGAAAAAATGTTTCTCCGTTTTATTTCATTTCGAATGAATATTTTGGAAAACTTTGCGGTGGGGACCCTTTAAAAGTAGAATCTTAAACCGAATAATATCGATATTAAGGTAGAAAACTAAATTTTTCATAATTTATTTTGGTATTAAGTTTGTATGGAAATGGTAACAGTCGCCACGTTCTTAAGGGGACA
>OY292404.1:21406398-21534344 GCA_958496205.1 Idaea biselata | reverse complement strand
AATACACGACAATGTAAAAACAACATACACAGACACGATTGTGAGAGCAGACTTGGGACCGTCAAGACTTTGCATTTTATATGTATAAGATGTAAAAGTTTGGATGTAAGTAAGTAAACTAGTATGTTACTCCTTTTTAACCCCCGACGGAAAAAGAGGGGTGTTATAAGTTTGACGTGTCTGTGTGTCTGTGTATCTGTCTGTGGCATCGTAGCTCACGAACGGATGAACCGATTTAAATGTAGTTTTTTTTGTTTAATAGGTGTCTTTTGCGCGAGTGTTCTTAGCTATGCTAAGCTAGCTTGATCAAAATCGGTTCAGCCGTTCATAATATATGTTGGTTGAAGCTCGGAAATAAAAACCGAATGTTTTCAAATATGCCCGAGTGGGGTATCAAATAAAAGAGCATGACTGTTGTGACAACAATATGCAAGTTTCATCAAAATCGGGTTACCCGTTCAAAGTATATGTAGGGTCAAACTCGGAAATTAAAACCGAATGTTTTCAAATATACCCGAGTGGGGTATCGAATAAAAGGACGTGACTTTTGTGACAACAATAAGCATGTTTCATCAAAATCACTTTTACAAAAAGGGTGAAATAAAAAAATTAAATTAAAAATTTAAAAAACCCCCGACTTAAAAAATCTTCAAAGTTAAAACAAAACTAAACTTTAAAAAGGCAAAAATAATAAACCGAAAACATATTTCATGTCTCTGAGTAGGTATGTGGTACCTTACGTTACCGCGTCGGGGGACGCGGAAACGTTAGATACTATAAGCACCGGGTCGGTTACCATCAACTTCTGTGACACATTCCCGCGTCCCCCGACGCGGTAACGTAAGGTACCACATACCTACTCAGAGACATGAAATATGTTTTCGGTTTATTATTTTTGCCTTTTTAAAGTTTAGTTTTTTATGAAAAAACTAGTGAACCAATTACGATCACTGGTTCCTATGCAGATCGCTGGAAATCTGGATTAAGAGGACAGACGTCTTTATCCAGGGAGGAAACAGTCGACTACGTTTGTAAAGTTTGTAATGGAATAAAGAGTAGGTTAGACTATCCCCATAATATTATGTCACATACATGGTTACTATAAAATGAGTTTTAAGGCCAGACCTGGTTTAAACCATAATTTAGGCATAGTAAATCATTGTTTAAACCAGGTCTGCCACTCAAAACTCATTTTATGATAGCATGGATAGAATCTATGTAAACCGCGGGGCAATGCTAGTGTATAGATAAAACACAAAATAAACTATTACTAATACTTTATTCATATTTGGTATGATGGAGAAAAGAAATATTGTACATTATTTATCACCGATTTTTGTTTAATTACGTGAACACATAAGATAGTAAATACAATTTGGCAGTATTCGTTTCATTACATGATTAAGATAACCGATCACGTGGCTTATTTACTAATCATGACTAATCTTCAGCCTCCAGATAATTTACTTCTTCTTCAACAAGAAGTCGCTGCCGTAACCGTAACCGAGACCGCTGCCGTAGACGGAGTAGCCGTTACCGTAAAGGCCGGAGTAGCCGTTGCTGTAAAGGCCGGAGTAAGGGGTGCCGTACACGGAGGAGTAGCCGTTGTTGTAAACGCCAGAGTAGGCGTTTCCGTAAAGGCTGGAGTAAGGTCCGTAGCCGTAAGCGTATCCGTTACCGTAGAACGAGCCAGGGTAAGAACCAGAGTATCCGTATGAGGGGACGGAGTACGCAGAGTAAGACTTAGCGATCAGAGGGCTGGCAACGGAAGCCACGGCGGGGGCGACAGCGGCGACTGGGGCAGCGGCGATGGCTGGGGCAGCGGCCGCTGAGGCGACGGGGGCGGCGAAACGGGCAGTGATGGCGGGGGCAGCTACGCTAGCGACGGGGGCAGCGGCTAAACCGGCAGAGTAGGCAGGGGCGGCGATCGAGGCGACTGGGGCGGCGAAACGGGCAGAGTAGGCAGTGTAGGCAGGCGCGGCGATAGACGCAACGGGGGCAGCTACGCTAGCGACGGGTGCGTACGCAGACACGGCGGGGGTGTAAGAGGCGACGGGGGCAGCGAAACGGGCAGAGATGGCGGGAGCCGCGACGGAGGCAACGCTAGCTACTGGGGCGTAGGTCTTAGCGTAGGTGGCGACGGCGGGGGTAGCGACAGCCGAGGAGTAAACCGGTGCAGAGTAGGCAGCGGTGGCTACAGCGGGAGCGGAGTACACAGCCGGTGCGGAGTATGCGGAGTATCCGCTGGCGACGGGGTATCCAGCCCAGCCAGCAGAGTAGCCGTAGCCGTAGTCACCAGAGATTCCAGAGAGTCCATAGCCAGCGAGTCCATTGTAGCCGTAACGGGGGACGCCAGCTAGGCTGGAGTATCCGTATCCGTAGTTCCAAGGAGTGGAGTACTCGAGGCCTACGCTTGGTTTTGGCTCGGGCTTAGCGGCGGCTACCGCGAGCAGAGCGAACAAGGCAAAGGCCTAAACAAAATAACAAGCAAATTAGTATAGATTCAAGGTGTTAATGATAATATAGGTAACATTTTTATAAACCTTGACATTGGAAAAAAGCTACCGATATAAATCAGTATTTTAAAAGACATGAAATAATACCTAATCATTATTAGTGTCTCGACTCTAATGAATTTAGTATCTTTAATATTTTTTAACAAATCATATTAAGTAATATTTTTAATGTTTAAAAGACAAGTAAATGTACAACAAAAGTTAAATTATCTTGAATGAGTTTTGTCTTAGAGATGTGACCCTTAATTTTATTTCAGGACAACAAGTGACAGTATATTTATAGTTCAATTATTTAAAAAATTAGAACGAATTACTACTTAGCCCTGAGGAAGAGATTTATAAAGATCTCGAAACATAGGGTATTAACAAGATGCTTAATATAAGAAAAGTACCGAGAATTAAACACGAAAAATTAGTTTAATTTTAATAAGACTACTTACCAGCTTGTACATCTTGGTATGGTTAGGCTGTCGTCGGATGAATGATAATATTTCGCACATCTTCATAGGTTTTATACAAATTCTAAAAACCGGACCAATTCTATAACTGATTCAAAGTAACCTAAAACTTACTAGAATAATGTGACATGTTTGTCAACGACATAATATTAAGGGGATAGTCTAACCTACTCTTTATTCCATTACAAACTTTACAAACGTAGTCGACTGTTTCCTCCCTGGATAAAGACGTCTGTCCTCTTAATCCAGATTTCCAGCGATCTGCATAGGAACCAATGATCGATTGGTTCACTAGTTTTTTCATAAAAAGGAGTAACATACTAGTTTACTTACTTACATTCAAACTTTTACATCTTATTCATATAAAAGAGTCCTGACGGTCCCAAGTCTGCTTTCACAATCGTGTCTGTGTATGTTGTTTTTACATTGTCGTGTATTTGACACATTTGTCTACCAAATGTGTCAAATACACGCTAAATAAGACAATTACTATTCTATCGACACTCTATTGAGATTTGAGACACGATTATGAGAGCGGACTTGGGACTTACAAAATGAAAAAAAAAAAACAAAACGTAAGGGCTTGGTCATGGCTGATATAGACTTGTGACATAAACATATTTTACTATGTTTGTAAAGTTTGTATGGAGAAAAGAGTAGGTAGACTGTCCCCTTAAGAACGTGGCGACTGTTACCATTTCCATACAAACTTAATACCAAAATAAATTATGAAAAATTTAGTTTTCTACCTTAATATCGATATTATTCGGTTTAAGATTCTACTTTTAAAGGGTCCCCACCGCAAGGTTTTCCAAAATATTCCCGCGGGATCGACACTTCTAGTTCATAATAATTAGTAGGGATTATTTCAATAGTAATTATTCGCTAAAGAAACTCGTTTAAAACCGGGAAGTTAGTGAGTAAACAGGGAACCGGGTCGAGAGACGTTAAATGCAAATTTCATTGTCCTTTAGCAAGATGTTACCTAAATTGCTTAATTGGGCGAGCTTGTTTTGTGAACTTGTATAATTTTAGTGGATTTCAGAGCTATTTAGAATCATTCCCATTCCGATACCTAACTTACTTTGGAATTATTTTAAATATATTTATTTTTAATTGTGGTACGACATTGACTCGCTGTCTTGCTCCCGACTTAATTCAAATTCAATAATTCTTTTTTATTGAGAGCAATGTATGAAAATACCTGATCATTTTGAAATGTCAACTTAAAACTTTAGGTAAAAACAAATAAGGGCAGATACGGTACTTGGCCACGGCAAATGAGACGATAAAACTACGTCAGCTGACGCACTAGTCTCAGTCGTATGTGGAACCGTTGTCACGTAAACACGTAGGTACTGTCACACTGCGAGTGACAGTACCTACGTTTCGTTACCTACGTCTCTAGCTCATTTTTCGACTACGCAATGTTAGAATATACCGTATCTTCCCATTGCTTAAGACTATGATTTTAGTGTGGTTTCCGAATGCGTCCTCCCATCAGAAGAAACCACAAGAAACTCATAAGCAACTAGACTTGTGATATGGTATAAATAAGGATAGAATACACAAGGATACTTGTTTTTTGTATAAATAAAATGTTTCAACATGCTTCATTATTGTTAGATTTTTCTCAAAAACGGTTTAGCAATTGAAGGTAATTTTGCAAGCAATTATTAATAGGTATGTCTTTACAAAGCTTTAGCGAAACTTTGAAACAATATCCAAAATATGTTGTAAACCGTTCTTAAGAAAAAAATAACAATGCTGGGGCATTCAGGTGTTTATACATATAATAGAACCGAAACAAATATCTGAAAATTAAATTACTTGTTTCGCGACGAAAATCGAACCCATAACCATCGATGTCGCAGTTTGGTGTTCTTCCTAAGAGCCACAGGGGACGTCGTCGATTTGCTTCCGATGGTGAAACTATGTGATGCTAAAGGAGTAATCACTTGGCGGAAAGCTTCGGCCGTGGTTTGTCACCATACTTAGAATGTAACTGGGCAGTTTACGTTAGGTATAACCAGATAAATGTAACCATAGAAGCGCATTGTTCTAACATGGTGACCAAATTTTGATATTAAAATTCGACAGCTGTCTTTTCGCTCAAACTTAAAAGGACATAAGTACAACCTTAGAATGTAACTGGGCAGTTTACGTTAGGTATAACCAGAGAAATGTAACCAAAGAAGCGCCTTGTTCTAACATGGTGACCAAATTTTAACATTAAAATTCGACAGCTGTCTTTTTTGCTCTCACTTAAAATGACATAAGTACATCTCGCTCTGTTGAGAGAAGTCGAAAAGTTCTATGGACGGCTCTACGATTCAGTGGCTGAGCCTGTTACAAGTGTGGCCTCAGACCAAAGAGCCAAACTGACCCGACACTTTACCGAAGATATCCCGGACATCAGTCTGTATGAGATTAGGATGGCCCTGAAACAGCTTAAGAACAACAAGGCGACTGGTGAGGACGGAATTACTTCTGAGCTTCTGAAAGCGGGTGGATCACCGGTACTTAAAGTCCTTCAGAGGCTCTTCAATTCCGTTTTGCTCGAAGGTACCACGCCCGAGGCATGGAACGAAAGCGTGGTGGTGTTGTTCTTTAAGAAGGGTGATAACACCTTATTGAAGAACTATAGACCCATCTCGCTTTTGAGCCATGTTTATAAGCTTTTCTCTAGGGTCATTGCAAATCGTCTCGAACGCAGGCTTGATGACTTCCAGCCTCCCGAACAAGCCGGGTTCCGAAAAGGTTATAGTACCGTAGACCACATACATACGCTACGACAGGTTACACAGAAGACCGAAGAGTATAACTTGCCGCTCTGTCTAGCGTTTGTGGACTACGAGAAAGCCTTTGATTCGATCGAAACGTGGGCGGTACTCGAGTCTCTCCAACGATGCCATATTGACTATCGGTATATCGAAGTGTTGAAGTGTTTGTATAAAAACGCCACTATGTCGGTCCGAGTACAGGAACAGAGTTCGAGGGCGATTCTATTGAAGAGAGCCGTAAGACAGGGAGACGTGATATCTCCGAAACTCTTTACGGCCGCTTTGGAAGACGCCTTCAAGCTTCTGGAATGGAAAGGACTGGGTATCAATATTAACGGCGAATACATCACTCACCTTCGATTTGCCGACGATATTGTAGTCATGGCAAAGTCGATGGAGGAACTCAGTACGATGCTCGAAGGCCTCAATCAAGTCTCCCAGCGGGTAGGTCTTAAAATGAACATGGACAAGACGAAAGTCATGTCTAATGCCCATGTTGTACCTACCCCTGTTATGGTTGAGAATTCGGCTCTCGAAGTTGTTGACGCGTACGTATACCTAGGACAGACAGTCCAGTTAGGTAGGTTCAACTTCGAGAAAGAGGTCAATCGTCGAATCCAGCTCGGATGGGCAGCGTTCGGGAAGCTCCGCAACGTCTTTTCGTCTAAAATACCTCAGTGCCTTAAGACGAAAGTCTTCAATCAGTGTGTGTTGTCAATCAGAAATGAGGAGATACGTAGAAGAACGAGGGTCACCGACATAGCCAAACGGATTAGCTCTTTGAAGTGGCAGTGGGCAGGACATATAGCACGGAGAGCAGATGGTCGTTGGGGCCGAAAAGTTCTCGAATGGAGACCGCGGATCGGAAAGCGCAGCGTTGGACGTCCACCAACGAGATGGACAGACGACTTAGTTAAGGCCGCGGGTTCACGATGGATGCAGGCCACTTATGACCGAAGCATCTGGAAATCTATGAGGGAGGCTTATGTCCAGCAGTGGACTTCTTACAGCTGAAATGATGATGATGACATCTCGCTCTTGCTTCTAAGTTAATTTAATTTTAATTTACCCTAACTTCTTGTTGCCTTGAATAATCAAAGATGTCGCACCTTAAACTACTTGTTTTGTAAGTGTCACATCCCTGGGTATAACATTTATTAAACACGTGATTGTTGTAGTTACAATTTATGCAAATCTTTTTTTTTGTAAGCCTATAAATGTTCCGCTGTTCATAAGCGCCTTGAAGATCTCCTCCGATCTTAGGACGACCCCTACAACATTTTCTCTCATAAGCTTATTGGAAAAGCTGTAGAAAAGTAGGTGGGTATATGAAAGTTTTCCTGAGTTTTAATATTTAATGATAACGCCCACCGACATCGACAGTTTCTTTCAAAGAGTTAAATATTGATACCCAATAGAATGGGCAACGAAACAAATATTCTTTGAAATATTTGTTTTAGCTAGTGGTTACGAAAACTGAAAGCCGTATTCACAAATGACCCTATACGTGGAGTCAACTTTGTCTCGTTTTCGGTGACGTTGATTATCCCTCACAATAGCAAGACAAAGCATTACATTTAAGACAAGCTTAGTAGCTTACAATAGAGCTACCAGCTAGATAGCGCTGTGTGATGTCCGCTATCTAGCTGTAAATGTAGTAAAAATTTCAACGGTCTGGCTGTCATGGTTCATAAGATACAGCGAGGCAACCGCGGTTCTTCCGTCGGCATCAGCATCGAATTCATTTGACAATTGACAGCCGAATTTCGAAGCGCGAAAATTTCAAATCGACGCGTCGATTACTCATACCTATGCCGAAGCCAAATTGAATGAATGAAACACAGACAGAATTGAATTGAATTGAAGATTTTGACAAAAAATCTTGAAATCGACGGCTGACGGCCATGGATGCGCGGTTTTAAAATTGAAAACCCCGCTGTCAGAGATTTCAAAATACCGCGTCGGCATCGAGTTGATGTCAACGATACAACCGCGGTAGCCTCCCAGCCTGGTGACAGGCAGACAAACAGTGAAGACTTAGTAAAAAGGTTACTTTTCTATTATATAGTACAAAAAAGTTCAGTTTGTGGGACAGAATTTTATTGGCACATTATAGAAATACGAACCAGACATTGCAACTTAAAGACTCTAAAGTCCTTTCTAGAGTTACAAGCTTAAACTTCTGTGTTCGAACTTGGAACCGGAGTCCTGATTATTATTTTGACATGTAAGGACACGTCTCATTTCTTATTCTGGTTATGATGATGAGTTTATGTTGTTGAGTAAAATATTACGGGGGTGTCTAGACTTCTAGCTTGAATGATACCCTAAATTAACCGACTTCAAAAGTGCGCAACTTTAAAAATCTGACTACATTACTACAAACTTACTACATAAAACTTTTTTTTTAATATGATATATGAGCGTTTGACCACTATATCTCGATGGTAAGTGCTAATATGGTCTGAGATGTAACCCGCTCATCTAAATTAGTTAAAAAAAGGAAGACAGCAGTAGAACAAGATCCGCCCCGATTTTCTTATGGGCTACACCGGTCTACGTATCGGATCACGAACGAGTCCGCTTTGCGCTATCGATTGTAAAACTATCGATAGTTCGGCAACGCTAAACCCTAGTCTGTCTCATCTGAGCGATGCGATGTTTACAATAGCATTACTCTCAGGAGCCCTGGATCTGGAGAAAAACTCAAATTCTTTGATTTCCTGCTAAAATATTTACATATTAAGTATCAAAATTGTAAATATTTGGAATTCATCTCACAATAATTCGTCGCGTCTCGTCATCTCGGGACCATATAATTAGAATCACCCTCGGCACGTGTTATCAAATTTTCACTACAGCCAACTTATCTATCTAAGCGTCTAAAATGAGAAACAAAAATCTCCTTGTACAATTTTCGACTGTGCATAGACGGCAGCGCCACCACCAACTGCACCCATAAGTTTGTACGACTGTAGCCTAATATTCCACCTACATATTCTTAAAAACTTCATCGGACGTGCGGTCCTGTTTTCGTATTTATTACTGAAGATATTTTCCAATCAGTTTTAGGACTTCTGCTATAAGGAATAAGGTTTGTTTTTCGTTGGAAGTTTGGTTCGGTAGTCCGAGGTGTCGTTCGGGGGCTTAGTTCGGGTCTTGTTATTAGAGTGTCGTCCTTCTTTATTGGAATATACGAGGGGCTGGAACCGCCCCACGACCCTGTTGAGACTGTGGTACAATCTATTGAAGAACTCTGCTATTGTTTCTTGAACTGCAATGTAGAGCCATGATAGCGTTGTCTTTGATCTTTTGTAGCTTGTCAAGAATTGTTTGATACTTAGAGATCATGTTTTTATAAATGGGGCAAATCTTGTAAGGTCTTGGCAATAGATTTATTAATGGAGACTTAGGTTTACTTCCGGAGGTATCGTCATCAGATGATCGTTAACTAACTAGCCTGGAGGGTTACTGCGGTTCTTTCGACACGACAACGATACGATAATTCCAGCCGATACGATGATTCTACTATCACACTGATGGTAGGGTGACAGGGTGACAGACAGTGACTGGATTAGCGACATTTATCGTTTCAACATCATTTTAAAAATAATTACTCTAATAAGAATTACCTAAGTTTGGATGAAGACATCTTCTTGTTTTTGTGCAGTGGTGTGGTTCACGTAGTGTTAGAATTTTTAGGTTGCCTTAAAGCCTGACTTGACTTTACGACTGCTATCAGAGATAACACCTGAGACAATGAATGTCAACAAAGAGGTAACTCCATAGAACTGGACTGGCTTTTTTGTTAGAGACTAGAAGGAGAAAGGTCGCCTGAGAGTGATCCATTTCAAACTCGTCTCTGACGGACGAGCTTCACCAGTTCCAAAGTCAAACTGTTCGGGAAATTACTCACACACCTTTCAAAAAGATGGATTAAGGGTCTCTGCATACGTAACGTTTAAGTAACGTTCCCAGACGGGACGTGTCAATTTCTACATACAAAAATCCCGTGTTATCCCCCCATCGTCGCCCCAACGAGATTTTTGTATGTAGAAATTGGCACGTCCCGTCCGGTAAACGTTACGTATGCAGAGACCTTAAAATTCGTCCATCTAGGTAATCTAACACCCGTATTTATAGACAAATCTGAGTGATTACTGTGGCTAAGTAATGCTCTGTCTCGCTCTTATTAGTGATTTTAACGTCAACGAGAATGTGACAGACACATTACTTAGACAAGTAATTACTTAGTATTTACTATAAATACGAGTGTAAGAGTTAAGATTAACACCAATTTCTTCAAACTCTTTGTCAAAGTCATAAAGCAAAGATATACTATCGATATCGATACTATCGATATGCCTATCGATACTATTGATTTACCACAACTATCGATAGCCTACCGAAAGGCTATCGATAGTGAGCTATCGAACGGCAACACTAATATCAACGAAGAGTTAACTTGGAGTTAACACCAATTTCTCCCAACTCTTTGTCCCTTTCAAGTCTTTAAAGTTCCTTCTTAAATATTGCATCTCACATTTAATCTGTTTGAACAGTTTTACGTCGTAATACCGCATAGAATTGCAGTTTTATTTATTTATCAAAGACGTTGGGTCACGTAGTCGGATGTGTCGTAAAACAAACGTTATGTCTTAAAGCCGCTGGTGCCGCTAAAGGCTGCTTTTATTGAGAAGCGCTTGCCGTTAAATATTTTTGCAGTATGCACTTTTATTGCGGAGTCTGGCTGCGCTCTGCATCATTCGTTCGTCTTAGTTTTTTTTCTTTTATTCTCTATCTTACTTATAAACAATGACTATGTTTATGTAACGTTTGTCTCTGTCTGTTAACTTTGAAACTTCATGTCACAGTAAAAGAGAAACGATACATAGTTTATGCAGCTGTTTATAAGGCATGTCTACAAATTACAAGGCAAAGTTTTCTGCCGCGTCTGTCTGTTGGCCTGTCCTTTTAATAACTACATAGTGTAAACAAAGCGTTTCCCGCTGTCTTTCTGTCTGTCCCTATACTATGCTTAGATCTTTAAAACTACTGGTCTGATTTTTTTTAATAGGTAGAGTGATTCAAGAGATATGTTTGTATGTATAATATACACCCGTGCGAAGCCAGGGCGGGCTGCTAGTAACATAAAAACTTAAAGACTACTGAACGACTTTTGATCATGACACGACAGTGCGCGGAATTATAAAGGTTGCAGGTTCAAGTTCTTGGAAAGTATTTTTTCATAAAACCAAGTAAAAGATATGGTTATATTTCCGCCCAAAGTAGAATACCTAACTCCTTTGAGTATTTGCAACCTCCTCTTCAAACAATTTTGATCGGATTACATATGAATATTTCTAAAAAGAAAACTTTTTTATTCCAGACGACACCACGGCTAAAGTAAAGCAGCTTAACTCGACAAAAGGTAAGAACGAACTCTGAAGTAATCTACGCCTAAAAAGTACTACTTTGTTCGAGTAATGAGCTTTATGGACACGTAAATTACATTTTGTAATGAAAAAGTGTCCTTTTATTCGGGGATTAACCCTTAACATTTAAGGTGATGGAGTACCCGGCTCCGGAGAAATTTGTTCATTAGTCTTCGACTTATTCATCTACAAATTAAAAATGTAGGTTATTTTGGGGTCGGTTATTTATGACAATTAAGGCTTATATTTAAAAGCCTGAATTGTCAAATCTATTCAGATTTGAAATATTTTCAATAGGTATTCGAGTTACATTAGTCAAACTGATATCTTTATATATAAAATACAAAGTCCTGACTGATCTCTATATCAACGCAGAGCCCACAGCGCTGGTCCTAGCTAAATGAAATTTAGAGGGTGTGTTCTCTGTGATGTGAAAGCATCCACTAAGGAAAGGTTTTTGGAAAATCCCGCGGGATCGGGACTTACGCTGGTGAAACCGCGGTACTCTTCTAGTCATATATATAAAACTGAATTTGTAGAGTGTACCTTAGACCGTATTGTCATTTATGACATGGTTAAACAATGTAAAAAAAATGCCTTTAAAAGTAGCAATTAATTAAGCTTATTAAAAAAAAAATTCTTTATTTCGGACAAATTAAATATCCATAATTTGTTAGTAAAACACAATTGAAATACATTAGTTAGTTAGGGAACGTACACAAAAATTATGATAGGTAGCTACCGTACAGGGAATGACCAGCCCCCTCTCGTCGTGCGTCCACCTTGCCGTGGTGGGAGGGCTCAGTAACCGCTCACCATGGCAATCCAGCCATGTTGGGCGGTGAAGCGAAGAGGCGCACCGGGCGGGTATACTTCGCACACACTCTTTTGGTGTGTGCGGAGTATACCCACCCTAATTGGAGGTGGGTGCCTTGCCTTAATTGGCCGGGCACGTGTTAGTTGTAAGGAACTCCCGCGCGAACCGCGGTGAGTAACTGGGGCCTTGCCTTAACCGGCCGGGCCCGGCGGAGTAAACCGTCGTCAAAACCGCAAGGTAAGTTTGTGGTGCGGGGCGATGCCTGAATGGCTGCCGTGTTAGGCAGTCGTAACCGCACTCCCAGGAGGGGCACCTGCCGCCCCCCCTCTTGGGTCACAAATGTAGGCCTCCCAGGTGCCGACCCGGCTCCGGCCCTCGGGAGTAAATAACCGTGCGACTCGTGGGAACTATTATGGACCTAAAACTAAAATTTTCGAAAAGTGAGGAAGCGGAGATAGGAGAAGGAGGAAGCGCAAGAAGAGTGGGACCGAGAAGGTCGAAGAAGATGGTCGCCGGGCTTAACATGCCCGAGCTGGAAGTAGAGAAGGAGAGGGAGCTAAGAAGGAGGTTGAGTGTGCGCGTCTCGCGGATGTCCGCCAGCAGCCTAGACAGGCTGACTAGGCTGGACAGAGACCGCAGCGTCTCAACAGGTCGGGAGAGCTCCGACACAGACGGTGGCGTCGAAGGTGCGGCAAGCAGTGCATCGGCAAGCGACGTCGACTTTTTCGACGTCGACTGCAGCCTCGTCGGAGGCGGCGGCGCTAGCCCAAGTGCGCCAAAGCGTCCACATGAGGCAGTCGACGGAGACGAGGAGTGGGGCGGTGCCGCCAAGGCGCCCGCCAACAAGAGGAGTGCCGTTCGCGGACGTGGACGTCCCCCCACCACGGGGGAGTACGTCGGTCTGGCCGCGGCCAAGGAAAAACTCCTGGCAGCGCAGCGGGAGCAGATGCGCCTAGAGGCGGACCAGGAGATTGCCGCCTCGGCCGCTGCTGCCCGCCAGCTGCGGAGTAAGTTTCCTACGAGAACGGAGGCCCAACATACCGGTGTGGAACTGACCACCAACGACCAGTCCACGACTGGTCTTGGACTGAGGGTGGAAAGCGACGTCCGTGCCATCTTGGACGTCGCAAAAAAGAGCGGACACCTCTCCGGGCGATACCAGGCGGTCCTCAAGGACGCTGCGGCCAGCCTGAAGGAGGTCGTGGACGAACTCAGCCAGAGGACCGTGTCGGAGGAGAACGCGGTCCTCAAGGCAGAGAACGTCCGCATGCGACAGGAGATGGCCGAGCTCCGCCGGGAAATGGCCTCGTTAAAGGAGATCGTCAGGGGACGCTCATCGGGCGCCGAGGGACAAACCTCCACCACCCAGCTGGAGGGTCAATCGGCGCTCGAGGACCTACGTCGGTCTCTCATGACCGACATAGGGAACATGATGAGCGCCCGCCTGGCCAACATAGAGGAGAGGCTCCTGCCTGCGCCACGCCTGCGGCCGCCGCTCGCTGCGGACAGGGCCCGGGACTCTGCGGACCACATGGAGATAGCACCAATGGTCCCGCAAGTCCCCGAGAGGCCGCCCCCTTCCAGTAAGGGAAAAGGAAAGGGAAAGGGCAAAGGCTCCACCCCGCAGCCAGCGACCTTCGCGGCCGCTGTCGCCGGGCCCTCGACCTCGAGGACAGCCCCCGCCCTTCCGGCCACCGCTGCAGCCGGGCCGTCGACGGCACCCGCTCCACCCAGAGAGTGGGTGCAAGTCGGCGGAAATGGCAAGAAGCGGAAGGCCAAGAGGAAGGAGCCCACCCCGGGCGAAAAGAAGAAGAGGCCGCGGAAACCCCGGCTACGAGTGCCGAAGACGGCCGCTGTCGTCATAACGATACGGCCCGAGGCAGAAGAGGGGACAACCTACGCCAAGGTGCTGGCTGCGGCCAAAGGCCAGGTTGATTTAAGGGGAATGGGGATAGAGTCCCTCCGACTGCGCCGCGCCGCGACTGGCGCCAGGATATTGGAGGTGTCCGGAGAGGACAACGCCCAAAAGGCGGATACGCTGGCGGGCCGGATCACGGAGCTCCTAGGGCCCGACGTCCGTGTCCAGCGCCCGACTCCCACCGCTGAGCTCCGTATTTCCGGACTGGACGAGACCGTCACAGTCCACGAGCTCGTGGTGGCGCTGGCTGCGGCCGGCTCTTGTGAGGCGGAGGCCATAAAGGCCAGCGAAGTACGCTTCGGCCCCAGCGGCTTGGGCGCAGTTTGGGCGCGCTGCCCGATAGCGGCTGCGAAGAAGGTGGCGGAAAACAACCGCCTCCTTGTCGGCTGGGTTTCGGCAAGAGTCGAACTGCTGCAACCCAGAGCGAGGCGGTGTTTCCGCTGCCTCCAGGAGGGCCATGTGCGGGCGATGTGCACGGCAGAAGTCGACCGCAGCGACTTCTGCTACAGGTGCGCGAAGCCCGGGCACAAAGCGAATGGCTGCACGGCTGCCCCACACTGCTCGGTATGTGAGGCAGCCAAACTTCCGGCGGAGCACCAAATGGGCAAGGCCTGCAAGGCCCAAACCCAGAAGGGTGCCAAATCGAAGGGTGCCAACCAGAAGGGTGGCAAGACGAAGAAGGCTGTAGCAGCCGGCAACACAGCGCCGGCTCCAGCCGGTCCCACTGCCCCAGAAGCCGCCGCTGCTTCCGAGGCGATGGACGGAATTGACGCGGGAGCCGCGGGACCATAACGGTCGCTCCGCGACACCCTACACTGGCTCTTGGCGGTTGACTCGGGGGGGTCAACCGCCAAACTATGAGCCCGAGGTGGCGGCGGCGTGTCCACGCCGCCCCTCGTGAGGGTTTTACCTCTTCGTGAGGGTTTTTGCGCAGAGGCTGGCCGCAGCCAACCGCGTGGGGCAGATGGAATAATGCGAGAGCAGTTACCGTCTGTCCCCACATTATGCGGAGCGAACGGACACCGTGGGTTTTTAGTGGGTATACCCCGGCCACCCCCACCCCGGCCGGGGGGACCCCCACTCACCGGGCCGCTCTCCCCCGAGAGCGGCCTGATGGTCTTAATCAGATTTTCCCACGTAAAAAAAAAAAAAAAAAAAAAAAAAAAAAAAAGGGAATGACCAGCCAGGTGTTTTTCAACCTGCATGATCACTCTCTGCACAAAACACTTCCATTTTGGAGAGCTAAATCTATCACCTATAGTTTTTAGGATGGTGTTAGGACTGCCCCGCACTCTTCTCATCAGGGATGCCGTCTTCTTACGAATAATGGCTTCAAAACCGTCCGTTTGGTATTCTGCAAACATCCCTGACGCGCTACAGAATCGCGGCAATCCCAACATCATCCCAAACACGTTATTATATTGAACACGTAAGGTATCCATCGCCTTTTTAGTAAAACTGATCCACAGATTTCCTGTGTAGAAGCTTAGCTTAGCTATTAAAGTCAATTTTAAACTAACATGTTTGTTCCTGCGCACGTGAAAGATGGTAGTCTTATACGGATGCCCATAACTGCAGAATTAAAGTTATGCCCATAAGTTCAATTCTGCGCGCTCCCAGTACCCTTTCTCTATACCTAATGTGTCATTATTTAGCAGCTGTTTTGTATAGGATTATTTACGACTTCGATAAATTACATCTCAAGAGATCTACATAACGATCTAAAGGGTAAAGTTCACAGATATTTTGGATACAAGAATTTAAAATTTACTCCTACTGATCGGGACTTACGCGGATGAAACCGCGGGGCGTAGCTAGCCGGTTATATAATACCTTTAATGATAAATGTCAGGGTCGGGTTTCGTTAAATTGAATCCGATATGAATGGCTGAATGGTCTGTCAAACATATGTAGTTTGACAGACTTTAGTTTAGGCTGTGAACTTTAAATTATCTTCAGCAACTGTTTAATTTGATTACATGAATTGTATATTATTATCAATCTAGATCTCTAGCTATCTGTATACCAAGTTTCATCGCAATCTGTTCAGCAGTTATAGGGTAAAGGGTATTTACTTCTCTAAAATCTTCTATATATTTACACTAGCTGCGTCCCGCGGTTTCACCCGCGTAACTCCTGATCCCTTGGGAATACCGGGATCAAAATTAGCCTCCTTAATAATGTAGCGTTCTATTGATGAAATAATTTTTGAAATCGGCACAGTAGTTTTTGAGTTTATTAATTACAAACATACACACACAAACCTTTCCTTTTTAGGGTTCCGTACCTTAAGGTAAAAACGGGACCCTATTACTGAGACTTCGCTGTCTGTCTGTCTGTCTGTCTGTCCGTCCGTCCGTCCGTCCGTCCGTCCGTCCGTCCGTCCGTCTGTCCGTCTGTCCGTCTGTCCGTCTGTCACCAGGCTGTATCTCATGAACCGTAATAGCTAGAAGGTTGAAATTTTCACAGAAGATGTATTTCGGTTGCCGCTACAACAACAAATACTAAAAACAAAATAAAACAATTATTTAAAAGGGGCTCCCATACAACAAACGTGTTTCAAAAATAACAAGGAGTTTAGTTCAATGTGAGGTCGCTTCTGATTGGTCAGGACAAATCGAGTTGGTCATGGAATTCAAAATGGCTGCCCTATCTGTCAAATATACCAGTCTGCCTTACTTACCAAAGAGTTTCTTATAAGTTTCAGATTTTCTTTGTGCCAAGGTTTTTTTTTTTTATTGAGTGATTCGGTCGTTTGATGGGAGTAGAATCGAAGATAAATATTTCATATTTTCCTATAAAATTTAAAAATTGGTTGTTGTAAACCATTTTAGGGTTCCGTATCCAATTGTGATAGTGGTACGGAACCCTTTGTGCGCGAGTGTCGCACTTGCCCCGTTTTTATAATATTAGTAATGAAATTCAAATCAAATCATTTATTCACTTTAAATAGAGTACATATATTGGATGATAAAAATTATGAAAGTACTTTGCTATTTAACCTCGTTTTGAGGTATGTGAAATTGGTAGTCCTATTGTCTAAGTTGAAATACACAGTAGTCAAGATAATTCAAATCAAATGGTTTCAAAAAAAGGAATAATACAGTTTCAGAATAAAATTATAAAATTATACATAATTAATCATTATTTAAATTCGCACAATGTCAATTTCAGAACATGTCAAAATAAAACGGAAATACAAATGTCAACGAAAATTAAAAACCAAACTGTCAATATAAAAAATAAACGTAAAAAATCAACACATTCTATACATTGGTAAATACTCTTTGAGGTCATAAAAACATTTCTCCGTCAAAAACCTGTATAATTCTCTCTTAAATGATGTGAGGTCGTCAGTTTGTACTATATGTTCTGGCAACTCATTGTACATCATGGCACTGGCACTGCCATGAAACTCTCCCCGAAAAGAGCAGTGCCTTGGTATATACAGTTTATCTCTAAGACGAGTGCTGTTCATGCCAATGAATAGATGGAGGCTGCTCCTAGTGAAAACTAATGTCTCGTAAATTTGGAGAGTGTTTTTTGTGGTGTGTAGAGGTCCACTAAGAAAGGGTTTTTGGAAATTCCTGTGGGATCGGGACTTACGCGGGTGAAACCGCGGGACTCTGCTAGTCATCCATATAATAATATACTAGAAAATTATCATTAAACTAGAAAATCATCTTTTCTATACGTTTTCAATTATTTTATATTCGTACTTTGATAACGTCGATCGGTTTCTAATAAGGACCCACTTGTTCACAAGCACCCTTAATAAATAAAATAGAGTATAGAATATATAGAGAAACCCGTCTGCTGTCCTGTCTACTTCAGACGCACTTTACTAGGCGATGACCTCCTACTGCGAAAACCAATCCAATAAATATACTGTGTAAGGTAGTGTTGGCGAACTGTCGATAGTTTGTGACTATCAATGGTTGACCTTTATAACCTTTATAGGTTTTTCGACGGGAAAGCGGAGACAACATGTCGTGCTCCAATTTTATTTTCGTTAAACTATGTTGTAAACTCGGTTAAATTGTGTAATTTTGGTGGGATCTTATTCAATTTAGTTCCGTGAATGGGCACAAGTGTAGTGAAAACAAAATTGAGTGTTAAACATGGACTTTCCGTCGTTCGCGCCGAAGCTCCTTGAAGGTTATAGTAAAGTTGCCACCGCTTTACCATAGCCCCTGACTTGAAACTACAGGCCCGATCGGGCCTGTAGTTTCAAGTCAGGGTCAAGTCAGTAATTTCATGCAAAATACTTGATACTGGCAAGATGTACGACGCCAAAACTATAATATAAGAAACTTGAAATATTTTAAAATTTGACCCTGGCTATTCCAAATTGGCCATATCGGTCTCAGACCGAAATTAAAAAAAAAACCTTTATAAAGTATCGATAGTTTTGACAGCTCAGTTTGACAGAATAGTGTCAATGTACTGCAATTTTATCGATAGTATCGGTTGAATCGATCGAAGTTTTTGTTTTAGATCTAATATATTATCTAGTGATAGAGTGATAGACTTGCGCCATAAAGTTTAAGGTTTGGATTGCGTTTACGGATTGGTTAGTCCAGTGTTCATTTTTGGGTTCCGTACAAATTGTGATAGTGGTACGGAACCCTTCGTGCGCGAGTCCAACTCGGACTTTATTAAATGGTTTTATTTAAACAACGCTATCCATATTATGGTTCTATCGATAGTCGACTATCGATTGACATGACAACACTAGCTGTAAGATACGAGTATGATGTATTTGAGCTAGTGAGATATGAAGTCTGTATCAGAAGACCTCCCGTTGCTATATTCGGGCAGTCAAATCTTCAGTTATTAGGATATTAGGATTTATAGATTACGCACTTTTATGACAATCATTGTAATTTCGACTTTAAGAGGATAGTCTCCATTCTCTTTCTCCATACAAACGTAGTTTAAATTTTCCTCCCTGGATAAAGACATTAGAGCAAATATGTTTACGCCATAATACTTATATCTGTCATGAGTCATGCATGACTATGCATCTAGCTTTTTTTTTTTAAATATTATTTTAATTAGAAAATAAAAAAAAATAAAAAGGTAGATGCATAGTCATGACAGATATAAGTATTATGGCATAAACATATTTGCTCTAATGTCTTTATCCATGGAGGAAAATTTAAACTTCGTTTGTATGGAGAAAGAGAATGGAGACTATCCTCAACCTTTTTTAGATAGTGAGCCTTTGTACACGTTTGTCTTTTACCTGTGCGATTATACTATTTGTCTGTAAACTACTATTTAAACAAATATAATCAAAAATATGTTTATTCAATAAGACATTTACATGATCGTTTTGAATCGTCAGTAATCTATTGTGTCTTTGGAACGCGACCTTCAATGAGAAGAGGACACTACAAATTTCGCGTTTCGCTTAGTTAGACGAAAGAAGGAGGGGGTTCTAACTTAAGGTTAAAAAAGGAGGGGTTATCGATTCGGACGTATGTTTTTGTGCGTATTTGTTAACTGTATCTGGCCACATGTTTTTAATGATTGATTGGCCGCTAACGCACAGAAAGATGCACCTATGACTAATAATAATTTGAAAATCTAGCTCTGGCTAATGGATGACAGATGGATGGCCGATTTGCCTCTAAACGGTCAAGGTCATGATTGTTAAGTGTATACGGGGTGTTGGAGTTATTGGACCATCTTCTTAGTTTTGTTATCTTCTCATTCTGTGAGAGAACTATTGTTCTATAACTTTTGACAATTCGAAGTAGTTTTCGAAATTTTTGAGTTTAAAGTTAACTTGAAAATCAGCTGTAGGTATCTGAGAATTGGGGTCATTAACTTTAAATTGTCATTTTATTTAGTCTGAACTTCAACAATCTAAACATTAGTTGCCTTTATTTTCAAAAACCCGGGGTCCGCTTTCCTACTTTTACGTTTCTACTTCGCACGATCTTCGGCATCCCAGCTAGTGAGACCATTTGCACGCATATCCGATCTAACGACGTCAAGCCAGCATTTCTTGGGTCTTGCCGCCCGGCCGCGGCTAGCTGGGAAGACAACATTATATAAGCAGCTGTCCCATAAACTTCAACACCCAGTATATGTAGGTAATAGTAATATTTTTTATTTTACATAACGCGTTCGCACATCTTTTGCATAATATTAAGCGAATATTTATATTCAGTCTACATTTAAATGGGCTAGAAATTAGCCAAATAGGTTAGATTTCTTTCTGTCCAGTAGGTAGGTATACCTGTTTTAAATTTATTGATGTAGAATTATATAACCTACTATATTCGTCCTGCGGTTTCACTCGCGTAAGTCCCGATGAAAACTTTATGTATGATACAACGAAAACACCAAGAATCAGAAACAAACATTTATGGTCGTTATAAATACTTGTCTCGCCGGAAATCGAACCTGCAACCTTCTGCGTCGCCCGCGCCACAGAGGTAGGCAACAGTTTTTAAAAGGGGTCACAAAAGTTTTCAAAATGTATAGAGTTGCTAGTTACCTATAAATTGGAAGTTAACCAATTAGTGATACTATAATTCAGCGACCGGACGTTATTAGCTGTATTTACGATCGGTTCTGCCGGACGGTTTACTACTGGAACGGGTGGTCAGTGTTTTATGCTCTTAAGCTCTTATAAAACTTAAGTCTCGACCGAAGGTGAAGCATTGAAGCATTTCCTTCTATAACCGCGCGGTAGCTAGCTCGAGTTGCGACGTCGCGCCGCGTCGTACGCCAAAACAGAATTTATCGTTTAATATTAATTATAATTACTAACAGGTAAAACTGTTATTACCAATATGAAGTGCAGATTACTAGCAACTAGGGAATGCAATCCCGACTCGGGATCGTAAATTCGGGATCCCGCGGGATTAGAAATCTCAATCCCGCGGGATCCCGAAGTTTTCGGGATCCCGAGTAGTTTAAAAAAACCCACCCAAGTGCGACACTCGCGCACAAAGGGTTCCCGTACCACTATCACAATTGGGTAGGTACTTAATCCTAAAATAGTTTACAACAAACAATTTAGAAAATTTATTTTCAAGGAAAAATAGCATACAAAAATTTTCACTTGCGGCGAGGCTTGAACTCGCGTCTTTGGGTCAGTACCCCAACGTCTATACCAACTAGACTACGCAAGTCCATGCCTGTTGCCGTGAAAACTTCCAATGCTATATTCTCCTCTGATTGTTTACGATTAAGGCTCGTTATAGCCTTGAGCTACATACAAAAATTTAAAGAAATTTAACAAACAATTTTTTAATTTTATAGGATAATGTGAAATATTTAGCTTCGATTCTTACTCCCATCATACGACCACATTTCTCAAAAAAATAATAAAAAAAATCTTGGCATAAAAAAAATATGAAAATTATAAGAAACTCTTTGGTAAGTGCAGGCAGACTTGTATATTTGAAAGACAGGGCAGCCATTTTGAATTCCATGCACTACTCGATTTGACTCCGGCCAATCAGAAGCGACCTCACATTGTAATAAAATCCCTTGTTGTTTTTGACACACGTTAGTTGTATGGGAGCCCCTCTTAACTATTTGTTTTATTTTGTTTTTAGTATTTGTTGTTTTAGCGGCTACCAAAATACATCGTCTGTGAAAATTTCAATCGTCTAGCTAGCTATTACGGTTCATGAGATACAGCCTGGTGACAGACGGACGGACAGACGGGCAGACAGCGAAGTCTCAGTAATAGGGTCCCGTTTTTACCCTTTGGGTACGGAAACCTAAAAAATTACATGACAAAATACTTTGAACAAAAAATATTGTGATAGTGAGATTAATTAAAACAAAATATTATTAGAAGCAAACAAAAGCCTATATTACTAACTAAATAATTAACAACTTTACTAACATCAACATAATCAAAACAAAAGTAGGTATAGCTCAATGAAATTTAAAGTAGTTACTTTAATTATTTTGAAAGTAACTTGTCAGAAAACAAAGTGTTAACTGCCAACCGGCATCTAATGTCCGTTGCAATGTACCCAGCTGCTAAGAATGCCCTTTCCGACGTGTGCAGTATCGCTGACCATTGCCGCCCAATCCCGTCAATCCCGAACGGGATCCCGTCATATTATGCTTCGGGATTGATCCCGAAAAATAACACGGGATCCCGCGAGATCGGGATTGCATTCCCTACTAGCAACCTATACAGGAAAAAATAAAGCTCAAATATATTCAGTTTCGTTGTAATATGAAAATGTCTGTTTATCGAGTTGTTTTAAGGGGATCGTCTCCATTCTCTTTCTCCATACAAACGTAGTTTAAATTTTCCTCCCTGGATAAAGACATTAGAGCAAATATGTTTATGCCATAAAACCTATATCTGTCATGACAATGCATCTATCTACCTTTTAATTTTTTTATTTTCTAATTAAAATAATAATTAAAAATAATAAAATGAAAAAATTAAAAAGCTAGATGCATAGTCATGACAGATATAACTTTTATGGCATTAACATATTTGCTCTAATGTCTTTATCCAGGGAGGAAAGTTTAAACTACGTTTGTATGGAGAAAGAGAATGGAGACTATCCTCTTAATAGATTTTTCTTCCGTTTTCGCAATGTTGGATTGAAATTAAACTCATCCTGAAGAAGACCTGTAAAGGTCTCGAAAACAATGCTATAAGTAATAAACACCACGCGATTAAAACAAAAAAAATGAGTTGACTATGATGTGCATTGTCAAAAATTGACGACCTCTGTGGCGCGTCGTGCGAAAGCGCGACTGCAATGCAGGAGGTTGCGGGTTCGATTCCCGCCGGGTGCAAGTATTTATGCTTATAGAATAAATATTTGTGTCTGGTCTGGGTGTCCCTCTATGTATAATATGTATGTATTTACAAAAGAAAAATAAATATAAGTATTATATCCGTTGTCTAGTCACCGTAACACAAGCTTAGTCGCTTACCATGGGGCTAGATGGCGCTGTGTGTTGTTCACAGAATTTATTTATTTATTTTATTTATTTAAAAAGTTATCTAATGTCATGTAGAGCCAAGCTTATTATAACTCTACAAGCACCTTACTTCACAATCACAAACTCGAAAATCTTAGCCAAAATATGTCCCATCGCCTACATATAAGAAATCCGTGCTACTGTTTGCCAGTGGCGGACAACTGCACGGGTTTTTAAAAATTGAATCACTGTCCCCCAGTGAGGGCCAGGTAGGTGGGGGAGGGACATCGGAATAATCGCCCGTTTCGCTACCTTGCATGGGTTTTCTATTAAACAATAGTTCTTGCGGTCCACGAAGATACGCTGACTCAGACGGAGAAAGAACAAGTTTAAAACTTTACATGCAATAGAGAGACGGCAACGTTTGGGCAGTCAGGGCATAAAGCCATAAATTTATGGAATCCGATCGGCGACGGTCTGGCGCTGGTGTGACGCACTCTCAAATACTATGGACCAAAGTCTGGGAACATTGTTTGGATCCGTGACTAATCCAAACTAACATTTAGGTAACTGTAATGTTGAAAAATAATGTTTAGTTTTTAGTCCTGATTTTGTACTAATTTTTGTCTCCAAAGTCTAACCTGATAAAATCAAAATGGCCAAATAGACCAGACCCAGATAATGTAAAAAAACGGGGCAAGTGCGACACTCGCGCATAAAGGGTTCCGTACCACTATCACAATTGGATATGGAACCCTAAAATGGTTTACAACAACCAATTTTTAAATTTTATAGGAAAATATGAAATATTTATCTTCGATTCTTACTCCCATCAAACGACCGAATCACTGAAAAAAAAAAAACCTTGGCACAAAGAAAATCTGAAACATAAAATAAACTCTTTGGTAAGTAAGGCAGACTAGTATATTTGACAGATAGGGCAGCCATTTTGAATTCCATGACCAACTCGATTTGTCCTCCTGTCCTTCCTGTCCTGACTCGACTCCTTGTTATTTTTGAAACACGTTTGTTGTATGGGAGCCCCTTTTAAATAATTGTTTTATTTCGTTTTTAGTATTTGTTGTTGTAGCGGCAACCGAAATACATCTTCTGTGAAAATTTCAACCTTCTAGCTATTACGGTTCATGAGATACAGCCTGGTGACAGACGGACAGACGGACAGACGGACGGACGGACAGACAGACAGACAGACAGACAGACAGACAGCGAAGTCTCAGTAATAGGGGGGTCCCGTTTTTACCTTTAGGTACGGAACCCTAAAAAGAAAGTACCTATAGGTTATGTCAAGTTGAATAGTATGTATTTGCAAATCATGTTAAGGTTTCTTGAATCATTTTTCATTTAGTAGTATAACCATTTATGTTTCACGAATAGGTATGAAATTATTCGCAAATTCATCGGAGCAAAGTGACAAAAGTGGACAAGTTTACTGATTGCACAGTTTCAGCGGATACTAATATAACTATTTCATATGATTGATTCAACTCCGACTCCAACTTGGTCATATAAATACTCGAATTTCCTTTTATTAGGTGCGTGTCTCCATGATTCCACCTCCATTCACTCGCGCATCGATCACGCGTACTCTTTCAAACAAACCCTGTCAGTCAGTACCTACTACGGCATGCGGCATTCACCTTGGAACACTCATTGTCCTTCGACGGTAAAAGTTGCAATCTTCGAAATAGGCCAAGGTTACACCGCGTTACAAGCTGCTTCTGGAAACAGGATTAATGTTATTACACGAACGGTCTTACTAGTATTATTTTATATGTAATCGTCGTTTAGGTATTACAAACTAAATCTCTATTAGTCGTGTTAATAAACGTGGAGTAAGGTCGGAGTAGTGAGAACATGCTTTGTCTTTTTCCGTGTCAGAACGTTCAAAGTTGAAAGACAAAACAAAATGTGGTAAAATTACTCCGAGCTTACTCCACGTTTATTAATAAGGCTATATACATATAAAATTCAAAGTCCTGACTGATTTAATCAACCATATGTATACGAAAACCGTTGTTCCAAGAGAAATGAAATTTGGAAAGTGTGTACTTTGTGGTGTATGGGAATCTACTTTGAAAGGGTTTTTGGAAAATCCGGCGAGATCGGGACTTACACGGGTGAAACCGCAGGACGCTGCTAGTATACATCTTATAAAATTCAAAGTCGTGACTGACCTATATATCAACGCAGAGCTCAAACCGCTCCCTGGTCTTAGAGACATGAAATTTGGAGAGTATATTTTGGTGGTGTGTAGGGATCCACTAAGAAAAGGGTTTTTGGTAAATCCGGCGGGATCGGGACTTACGCGGGTGAAACCGCGGAACTCTGTTAGTTGACCTATAAATGAAAAACGTTTTATACGAGACGGTTACGATACGGTCTTATATTTATTATTTAAAACCACGAATTCGAAAAACAATAGATATTCTTCTTCTCATCGTATAGTGGCTCGCCTGGTGTTAGTTTTCAGGTCACCCTAAGGCTTCTACTTACTTATTACTTTTATTGTGTGTTTCCACAACTAGCTCTATAACTGGGCCTTTTTGCGTGACTTTAAGCCGTAGGTTTCCTCACGATGTTTTCCTTCACCGTTAGAGCGATGTTAATAGCGCACATATTTTTTTCTTAAAGAAAAAGACATTGGTGCGCGGTGCAAGGACCCGAAACCACGTCCCTCGGAACGGAAGTCGCGGTATCTACCACTAGACCAACGCCGCTCTAACTTGCCTTCCAAAGCACGAATGAACAATAATAGTAACAGTAGATATGCTTCATGTATAGTTGAAACAATACTTGAACTAGACCGGGAGCTGTATGCTGCTAACAAGCCACCCCAGCATAACTAAGTTGTGAGCTGTTGTATTATTTATCCGACAGTTATCCATCGATCTCACGTCTGTAGAGACGCCCACAGTTTACCTAGGAGTTGGCGACTTGTCGCTACTATGTCCTTTATAACCTTGTTCCTACACATAAGCAATGCGCGACTTTTACGCTATATAGTGGGGAGACCGGGGTGGGTAGACTAATCACTCCGCCCTCCTTAGATGAAAACAAAAATAGTATATACGGTATATTCTAACATTGCGTATTCGAAAAATGTGCTAGAAACACCTGCATGCATTTTCATAAAATTATTGTATTTAAAAACATTTGTCTTTAAGAATGATTCAGGCATTTGTAAATAAGCAAAAAGGAATTCTTATGGATTTCAAAAAGATAATCGCAGTGTGACTGCACGTGCTCACGCGGCAACGGTTCGACATACGACTGAGGCTAGTGCGTCAGCTAGACGCAGTTTTAACGTCTCATTTTCCGAGACTAGGTAACGTATCTGCTGTTTTTTGTTTTCATCTAAGCCGTCCACCCCGACTTTTCATTTGAATGAGCATAACTTTTTTATGTCTTAACTTATATCAGTGTAAATAAGTATAAATCAAAGGAAATATATCTGGCTCCTATTAAATCTACGGAAACCAGCATTATTGATAGCGGTGTACCGTCCATGATTGATTTTCCGAAACAGAAAAAACTAGTCAAGCGACCCCATGGCCGTGGTAGTTTTACTTTCTACGAGGGGTTGACCTAAACAATTTCAAAGGAAATATTTTGAAATTTTGTAAAAGTGGTAAAATAATCAAGTTTATTTATTTGATTTTATTTAGTTTATTTATTTGGACATCCAAAAGCTATTAAAAAAAATAAAAATACGATATAGGAAACATTGAAATTAAAGACATTTTTCGGTTTGAATCGCGTGGTTTTTATTACTTTAGCATTGTTGCATGCCATGCCTTGCATAGCATTGCCTTTTAGCATCTGGCATGCTAAAAGTAATAAAAACCATCGCGAAAACAGAAGAAGAATCTAGGAAACTTTTTTTTTATTTTTTATTTATAGGAAACATTTAGGTTATAAGAAATTATACCCAACCCACCCCGGTCTACCCTATTTCTTTTAATTTCAGACTATAATCTGACGTTTTGACTCCTTGTATTCGTTATAAGTTCAAGAAGATGTGCCAAATCGTAGTCTAAAACTAAATAACGGAGTATACGTAGAGTTTTCTTTCAGATATACACGTAGTACTGAGTTGCGTGTTTCCAAACTCTTAATATTAAGTGGGTAGGTCGTACTGTACGTTGTTGATTGGTAGTTAGATCGACTTTGTGGCGCCACTCGCGACTAGCCGCTAGATCAAAGGTATTACTTATGTTTAGTATATTGTTTTATTTTATTAATAATTCATTAAACATACTAGGTTTGTTCGAAGTACTTAATTATTGATTGCTGAAAAGGCTCACGTGTGTGTTTGAGATTTCGATTCAGCGGTTAGTAATTTCTGAACCTTAACAGCCAAAGAATTTTAGCCTGATTTTTGTTTAATATTTTATTTTTAAGTGCTTAAGCCTGCCCTGGGCTAAAATATTTTTAATTTTCGTTTGTTGTTCTGGTCTAGGGGTACACTTACTGACAAATACTTAATTTGACTGTCGGTATGTTTGTCTATGTTACCTTCTCTGTCGCGATGATTCTTTTTCATTTTAAAGTTTTTAACTGGTCTATTAAAATGGAAGATCAGCTGACACGATTTAAACTCGTGTCTGACGGACGAGCTTCACCAGTTCCAAAGTCAAACTGTCCGGTAAATTACTCACACACCTTTAAAAAACCCGGCCAAGTGCGAAACTCGCGCACGAAGGGTTCCGTACCACTATCACAATTTGGGTACCGAACCCTAAAATCGTTTACCAATTATAAAATTTGATCGGAAAATGTGACATATATAGCTTCGATTCTTACTTTCATCATACGACCACACAACTAAAAAAATGAAAAAAAAAACTTTGGCACAAAGACAATCTGAAACTTATAATTAAGAAACTCTTTGGTAAGTAAAGGCGGACTGGTATATTTCACAGATAGGGCAGCCATTTTGAATTTCATGACCTACTCGATTCGATGTTTTTGAAACACGTTTGTTGTATGGGAGCCCCTCTTAAATATTTGTTTTAATTTGTTTTTAGTATTTGTTGTTGTAGCGGCAACCGAAATACATCTTCTGTGAAAATTTCAACCATCTAGCTATTACGGTTCATGAGATACAGCCTGGTGACAGACGGACAGACAGACAGCGAAGTCTCAGTAATAGGGTCCCGTTTAGGGCATGAATCCCGGGATCCCGGGATATCGTAATCCCGGGATCTCGGACGCAAAAGTTCGATATTATAATCCCGGGATTGAGTGATCCGATATCGAGATTTGAGCAATTTACTATTTAGGTTTAAATTAAGGTTTTTAGCTATATTTTTCCTCATGGAATTATTGAATAGAACTATTACAATTAAACCCAAATTAGTCTACCCCTTAGGAAGAGATCTGTAAAGATTTAGAAGCGTAGGGAATTAGTAAAATGTTTAAAACAATAAAAGTAACGTGATTCATTGCAATTTTCAAGACAATTATTTTTTATACAAGCTCGCATGCAATTTTTTTCTGCTAAAAACATTTTAGTGGTGCGCCTAGAATTTGTCGCGAAAGTTCAGACACTTTCGGGTTTAGGCTATTTGTCCGCCATATTTCCAAAATGATGGGGTAGACGGCCCTCGGGGTAACTTATTTACGTAATGAAACTACTAGAGTCTTAAATATATTAAATATTTTAGATTTAACACATTTTTATTGTATTAAATTCGCTTTTTTTAACGATATCTAAAATCTCAGTATCAATCCCGGGATCCCGGGATTGAGCTCTTAATATCGATATCGTCCCGAGATTGAAAACCTTCCGATATTGCATGCCCTAGTCCCGTTTTTACCCTTTGGGTACGGAACCCTAAAAAGATGGATCAAAATTCGGTCGGTGTTAGAATACCCACCATCTAGGTACGTACTTTATCTAAGTTTTTTCTATCCTAATACTTGGAAACCATGAGCAAGTAAGGTATTACTTAACTTAAAATACCTATGCCGAAAACCATGACTATATTTTCCTACACTAAAGCGAATATACGCTGAATGAATAGATAAAATGTAGGTTATAAGAAATGCAAGGGAGCTTTGTTGCTCAGAAGATTGCGTCGGGACCTCTCGCCATATTTCCACAAATATTTCATCATATGATTCCAAGCAATTTTATTCTCACAGCCGTTAATATTAATAATGGAGGAATGGTGAATTCTTTCAATAGGTTTACCTTTTTTATTTACTTATTTATGTCTGAATTATTTCGGGTTTTTCGCAATCGACCTACTGTCCTCCTGAGACGCTATATCTCTCTTCTCTGTTTTAAAAACTAGCTGCGTCCCGCGGTTTCACCCACGTAAGTCCCGATCCTCTGGGAATATGTAGCCGCTATAACAACAAATTGTAAAAACAAAATAAAACATATTTAAAGGGGGCTTCAATATAACAACAGTGAATCGTGTTTTTTTTTAATAATGGTAAGGAACCCTTCCTGCTTGAGTCAGACTCCCACTTGGCCGGTTATTTATAGTTTCTAAGAAAAGAAAGCTCCTCATTAATCCTCACTCGCTTGTCAAGTATAAATGGAGATGTATTAGCAATTCAATGAACAAGCATAAACCGTCTTGACACGCATTGAACTACAAGGTTAAATGCGCCCTTTGGGAAGAAAAATATTGTAGGAAATTTGATGTAACTACGTGCGCGTGGATCGAATACTCAGCCAGGGGACGTACTGAGGATTGTGGTATTTGGGGGTAGGTAGTTAATTTTTAATTAATTCTATTCAATATCGCTACTTTTATAGGAGTAGCGTTTCAGTGTATTACAAGCAAAAATCTTAAACTAAAACGAAAATCATAAACTAAAACTGTAAACGAAAAAAAAACATTTCAATACAATTAATGTCGGCTTTCCACTGCGAGCGGAGCGGAGTTAAAACTGTCAGTTCAACATTCAACGACTGTTTCTATCGCGCGAAAGCGTTGTATGACTATGAAAACAATCTTTGTATGTTGAACTGACACATTAATGACTCCGCTCCGCTCGCAGTGGAAAGCCGCCATGAGATAAAACAAAAAATAAATATATACTACTAACTTAAACTAAGATTACTACTAGGCACCTATCTATAACAAAGATTTAAACTACACTACACTATCTACCTTACATACATTTAAAACATTATTATTTAATACTACTACTAGTACAAGCCTAATGCTTAGTTTGGGGCTAGATTACGCTGAGCGCAACGTCGTGCAATATTTATGTATATATCAACGAACTGTAGAGTCGCTGGAGCTGTGGAGCTTTAGTGAGTGTTATTAGTGTGTGCTTCCTCCATTGAGTTCCGCCTACGAGACCTGGCCGTTGACTGTAAAGCTAATCCACAGCAAAAGTGACACGAAAGTAGAAAATACCCTCACCAAAGTGGTAAACGTAGGGTATCGCGTCGCAAAACTGAAATAGGCATGGACTGCACATGTGCGGGGGTATATTTACTTAAGCTTAACCAAAGACACCCCCAATCCCCCACAACCTCAGTACACCCCCGTTTGCGGTATGCGTGCGTTACAGACGATTTACGAGTGTTATCGTCGAATTTGTGCGTCTCCGTCCCGTGAGCCGATCTCGTCGGCTTGTTTATGCCTGTCTCGAAGGTAGCCATGCGGGACTCCTGCCAGGTGATTGGTGTGACGCAAGTGTTAATAGCTCTTTCTGTTACGAAGAACGGAGATAGATAGATAGATTAATTCTTTATTTAACAGCCTCACACCTCTGTGGCGCGTCGGGGGAAGGCCCGACTGCAATGATGAAGGTTGCGGGTTCGATTCCTGCCGGGTGCAAGTCCTTAAAAATAAATATTTGTTTCTAGTCTGGGTGTTTTCTATGTAGGTATCATGTATGTATTATAATAATATAATACATACAAATAAATTAAACGTAAAATGAAATTTGGTTTAGGTTGCTTGAAAGAGCTCGCCTTTAGGCAGTAGGTAATTATACGAAAAATAATATCTTCATACGTGATTGATTGTGGGCCTGGATTTCCAGGGGTATAATGAAAAAGGAATTGTTTTTTTTTTTAATAAATAAAAAATACTGTAATCAAATCGTACCTCGAATCTCCACACACATATTTCTACTTCTACAAATCGAATGAATTCTATTCCAAAAAATCGAATTTTCTTAAAAGGTCACGCACGAAATAGATCGAATACCTAATCATTGAAGCAAAACATGTATATAGGTAGATATTAGAATTATATGAAGGCCGAATTTTCCGAAAAATATTTCTATCCATCCTCGGTCTCTGTTTACCCAAGAATTGCTCCGGAAATAATACGTCAACAAACCAACCACATTGTATGTATGTAACCCCAAAGTTAATGCATATGGTGTCTCGATTCGGCGCCCATCCATCATCCCTAAGTAACATGTGTAGGGCAGAATTTTCTCATATCAAAGTAAGCCTGACGATCCAGCACTCTTCCTTTTTAGGGTTCCGTAGCCAAAGGGTAAAAACGGGACCCTTTTATTGAGGCTGTCTGTTGTCTGTCACCAGGCTGTATCTCATGAACCGAAATAGCTAGACGGTTGAAATTTTCACAGAAGATGTATTAACATTTTCATTTGCGGTAACTATACGCTTGACCCTATTTTTTGACTTGTCCAATTGTCCACTACATCGTATTTCCGTAGTCGCTATTACAACTAAAAACAATACAAAACAAATATTTAAGAGGGGCTCCCATACAACAAACGTGTTTAAAAAACAAGGAGATTTTATTACAATGCGACTAAGGGCCGGCGCAGACCTGACGGAGCGCAGCGCAGAGCATGCCCGCGTAGCCGAATTTCTTACCGGAAAATACGCGCGGATGCGCGAGTATGCGCGCGGATTTATTTGTTGTGTTAACTGATTTTGAATATTATTTTAATGAGAACAATGTCGATAATATTATGACAATCAAAAATTCTCTGCGCTGCGCTCCGTCGGGTCTGCGCCGGCCCTTAGGGGTAGGTCGCTTCTGATTGGTCGGAGTCAAATCAAATAGGTCATGGAATTTAAAATGGCTGCCCTTTCTGTCAAATATACCAGACTGCCTTCACTAAAACCAAAGAGTTTCTTATAATATAAGTTTCAGATTTTCTTTGAGCCAGTTTTTTTTTTCATTTTATTTTGAGATGTGCGGTCGTATGATGGGAGTAAGAATCAAAGCTAAATAATCTACTGATTTCACATTTTTCACAAATTGGTTGGTCCAGTGTTCATTTTTAGGGTTCCGTACCCAATTGTGATAGTGGTACGGAACCCTTCGTGCGCGAGTCTTGCACTTGGCCGGGTTTTTATAAAAATTATACTAAAATTTTCGTCGAAGGAAGTTTATGGAGTTAAATCTTTTCAGGAAATTTTGTTGGTTGAAACCTTTTGGGTAAAAGCTGTTTAGGTTGGTATTTTGTCCGTGATTTTTTGTAAGGAATATTTTTGAGGGTTTTTGAAGAGCATTTTGAAGAGAATACAGACCATAATAAAGTGAGGTACTTTGCGTTTAGGGTTAAACGTATTTTTAATAGGCGCTTCTGAAATTGTGATTTGTAGGACCTGAATAAAGACATTAGAGCCAATATATTTATGCCATAAAACCTATATCTGCCATGACCATGCGTTTAAATTTTTCATTTTTAAAATTAGGTTAAAGATAATCCCCTTAAGAGGACAGAAGAGGAATAGTTCCGTGGACGGTCACCATCACTTTCAATAGAAAACGCGCGACAACAGCGCAACATGGCGCTAATCAAATCGGCACAAAGATCTAATGTCATTTTGTATGGTATACCAATTCCAGCGTACTTGTATAGTTTCATTTCAGTGCATCACCTGTAGTACTAGTACACAATATCTGAAAGACTCAAGGGCATCAGATCGGTAGATAAAGGCAGTTGCCCGCATCGAATGAAACCTCGATGAAAGGCCGTTGACGCGACGGTATTTTAATTAAAGGGGTTCATTATGGGACTGAGCATTCGGGTCGAACCTCGATCATTAAGACCACTATGTTTTGAGCCAGGTGGCATATTCTTCTATTTGAATTATCCATAATATCGTTTCAATATCATTGCAATCTCTTATTTCGCATTTTTAAATTTTAGTGCTTGCTTAGTGTTAAAGACAGCATTTTAGAACTAAAGGTATTTTTAAGTAGTTTTTATGAATTGGTCATCATGGGAAATCATGGGTAATATTGGGAAGTGGCTTTTCTGAGACAGGAACGATGTGGGAAGTGGTCTATCTGAGAAAGTAGTCAACCTGCGAATGGTCATTCAGGAATGTGGTCATTTTGGGAAGTGGTCATTATGAAACTAAACGGTTTTAATTAATCCTTAAACAACTTAACTATGAATTTGCGGTTTATTCCACTTTGATCACCTGGGTGATATCACCCAGGTGATTTCAGTCGACAAAGTAGTGTCCTCAAATCACCTTGGAATCATATCACCCAGGTGATATCACCCAGGTGATTTCAGTCGACATAAGTAGTGTCCTATGATCACCTTGGAATTAAATCACCCAGGTGATCAAAGGCGACTTTTTATTTTCGTGTAGTGAATTTTTATTACCTACTAAACCATGCTAATAAAAACTTTTAAATTAACACACAACTTAATATTACCTACTTAATTAGACCTACAAGAAACGAAAAAATTGTTGCTTTTGTTTTATGACGCTATGTTTTTAAATATTTTCGATTAAAGCATTTTGTGGATGACATATCTACACTTATATTATAAAAAAGAAAGGTTTGTATTTTTGTGTGTGTGTGTGTGTGTGTGTGTGTGTGTGTGTGTGTCTGTATGCTTGTAACGAATAAACTCAAAAACTACTCAACTGATTTCAAAAATTCTTTCACCAACAGAAAGCTACATTCACCCTGAGTAACATAGGCCAATTTTGATCTCGATATTCTTACGAGTGTGGAGCGAGCGTCACCAAACGACAAACTTATTTAGAAGGGTGGCACCACAAGATAAACGCCTCTGTACTTTGTCGTAAGGCTAATATTATTCATTTACTTAATGCGTTGAAAAAAGACGCATTATTTTATGAGCTGCGTTTAAAACAAAATTTAAATATTGATTATGGTGAGTGTTCTTCCACATCGAAAACGACTCCTGCAAAAGACCGCAAAATATTTATAGAAGACTGTCAAATGGAACTAGTTAATGGTCACATTTCTATTGGCCATTTTCTCGAAAAGTTGTGATGATTTTCAAAGCTTTATTTTATTTTGTTTGTACCCACAGTTAATAATTGTTCTTTTTATGGTTCCGTACTACAAAGGTTAAAAGAAACCCTTATATTGTAAATTTTTTGTTTATGTTGAGACATTATAATATCATACAATCAATACTATTTAAACTAATAGACCCAGTGACTTAAAGTAATGTTTACAAATTGTGTAATTAACATTAAACTGATTGAAATATTATGTTGTGTGTTAATTTGAAAGTTTTTATTAGCATGGTTTAGTAGGTGATAAAAGTTCACTACAGGAAAATAAAAAGTCGCCTTTGATCACCTGGGTGATTTAATTCCAAGGTGATTTGAGGACACTACTTTGTCAACTGAAATCACCTGGGTGATATCACCCAGGTGATCAAAGTGGAATAAACCTGGATTTGCGTAGTACCTTTACCTAAGACGGGTCGTTGTTAATATGTGTTGACCGACTTTAAAACACCGAGGAGGTACTCCATTCGACCCGTATATTGTTAGTATGTATACCTAATATGTATGTGGATATGTTCATGCCGTACTCCGGAATATGAAGTCCGATTTTGATCTATATATTTTGTTTGGAAGGTGCGAGTCCCGAATTGGTCCCATAAATTGGTCAAGATCTGATGAGAACCTTCGGAAACATGAGCAGAATAGCATCCCAGAATGCTGTAAATCACTATTTTTGGACTTCTATCAATATAATTAGCTTCTAAAGAACTAACTAGGTGCAAGTTGATGGATCACCTAAAACCATCTTCTCAGCTGAAGACTCCTCAGTGATTATAGTTACGGTTACAATTTTGATGTTCTTTATCTCTAAACATTTTTATCGCGGGTGGTACCTTTTCCTTCATTATGATGTAATTTTATTGCAAGACGGAAATTGTGTGTCGTTTTAAAATAATTTGAAATTTCCGTAAAAAGGTTCTCAATTTGTTTTGTTTATGAACTCTTTATACAGTTTTAATTCATTTACTGCTGAATAAAGTAGAGCTACATTTTCCAAAACAAAGTGTTTTGCCTTGTCTGTCTGATGGGTACCTACTATAAAGTTTTGTTACCTACAGTATGTAATGACGGCCACTGTGGCGCGTCAGGCGAAGGCCTGACTGCAATGCAAAAGGTTTCAAGTTAGATTTCCGCCGGGTGCAAGTATTTATGCTTAAAAATAAAAAATATCTTCGATATGTGAAGGAATCCTCTCGTGTTCTTAAACTCTATAAAGGACTCAACCATATAAATGGACTGGTCTCTATAAGAGACTAGAAGGAGCAAGGTCGCCTGATAGTGATCCATTTGTGAGCATGTGCCTATTTTGCAATAAATCTTTTATCTATCTATCATTTCAAACTCGTCTCTGACGGACGAGCTTCACCAGTTCCAAAGTCAAACTGTTCGGGAAATTACTCTCACACCTTGAAAAAGATGGATCAAAATTCGAACGTTGTTGTTAGAATCCCGACCATCTAGGTAGTCTAAGGACGCAACAGTAATCGCATTAGCAGAGGTAATAAACGTCAATATTTCCGACTTAGAAGAAAAATTCAACAGCTCTGCTATCCTATCAGCCGTCACGTTTTGTTATCCCGTCCATTGAAGGCCCAGTTATCGGGTACTCGAGCCGGCTTTATTTAACGTTTCCCTCACTCTGAATAGGGTATCTGCCCTCGGGCTGAAACCTTTTGAAGGTCATAGGCACTGTAAAACAGTTTACAACTTTGGCTTGCGAGCTTTCTTTCGACTTTCGGTAGCGAAGGTGGATTTTTATCGTGAGTTTACATTTACGTAATTACATATTAACTCGGATAAATATAATAAATCGTTTATTACGTCACGTCACAGGCTCATTTCAAATATTAAAAATAGTAATAAGTTATAGTCAGAACTCGAAAGCAGACTGAACTAGTCTTCAGATTCAACATAATCTAAAGACTAGTATAAACTTGGTGAAAACTATAGTTTTGACTGAAATTCCAGTCAAAATGAGTCTTACCTAACCTAGTCTAACCTATCCAAAAGAGCATAGAAACCTATACCCTCGCTTCGCACCATATTTTAGTACTTAGTACCTAATGTTTGAAAACATTTAGTACATGTGCCGCGAGGACGCTATTCACGTCATTCTACCCCCACACGCCACAGGACACCATTCATAAATCTATGTCGCGCCGCCATATTGGAAAAACAGTTTCCACAAATGTGATACAGATTCAGTGGAGGACGCTCGAGTGTTCGGCATCGATTGATGTGCGGCGAGCTGGCGCCATTGGTCGCCGATCGTGACGTCACAGGCGCTATCGACCCGACGCCCACGTTCGCGCATGCGCCAACACACAATACTCGATCCTGATTGGTCGGAAACCTGCCGACGTATTTTGATTCGTAATGTATTGAATTAAGAAACGTCAATTCCATTAGTGTTGTAGATTCGGTTATTTTTTTTCCCAGACGGGTTTTCCAGATGGGGTCTTAGTTAATTATCCTTCTCCAGCCTTAAAAGGATAATATTCAGACTTGGTTCTCGTCACTTGTATGTTCCAGCTTTTAAAGCTGCTGTACAGCTGGAAGTAACTTTGTAGAAATCATCCCGTAACGAAATGAGGTAGTATGCATGAGTGCGCGTGCGAGTATTGAGATTCGAGCACACTTGATTTTTGATCGATTACGCCGAAGCCATAAAGAAGGGTAATGGTTTTGGCAGTCTATGTTTGTATGTTTCTCTGTAGCGCCTAAACCAATTTTAAGAATAGGATGTCAATTAATAATGGCCCGGGTGACATAAAATATTACAATTTTCAATAAAAATTTCATATGACGAGAGTTATTCCTAAAATATGAAATTAAATCTTGGTTTCTGTCTGGAATTCCTAGACCTTGATTTTATTGGCGACAAGAAAATGCTATATTTTCTTTGCGCCAATAAAAATGCATGATTTCACTCAAAGTTTAAAGGGAAATTCAATGACGCATGCTGCGCTATGAGAGGTTGTTTTCCTAGAAACAAATTAAGTACCTACTGCTATAATAACTAAGTGTATGAAGAAATTAATCACAATTGTGTAAACTTGGGTAAGTACACTTTTGTAGAAGGATAACTCAAAAAGTTCACTTCCCATTTGATACACTTTGTCAGGTAACGCACAATTTTTTTTAATCAAACTCATTTTTCGGTTTTAATAGCGTGGTGTGTATTACTTTAAGCATTGTTTCAATGCTCAACGTTTCGAGACCTTTACAGGTCTCTTCTTCAGGATTGACTGAATCCTGAATTCATTGAAACAATGGTAAAAGTAATAAACACCACGCGATTAAAACCGAAAACTGAGTTTAAATTTAATCAACCGAAAAATGACTTAAAATTCAATCCAACATCGCGAAAGCAGAAGAAAAATCTACAATTTTGTTTTACACATGTGACCGACCACTATCTCACGTGATGGTAATAGTGATCTAAGATATAACACGCTCATCTAGAAGAAGAAAGACGGCGGCGGAACAAAATCTGACCCGTTTTCCTTAAGCTGAGATCCCACGGCCTGTTTAAATCACAGGCCAGGCCAAGCCGCGCCACGCCTGTCGGGGCCTGTGCGACTGATTGCGTCTCGCGCGACGAAAGACTATCGGACGCTAAGGTTCCCACAGCCTGTCCGTCTGGTCTGGCGCGGTCTGGCCTGATAATACACGGGCCGTGGGACCCAGCCTTAGACACACGTCTTCCTAAGCACATTCTTAGAAGTAACATTACGACGCGACTGAGACTAGCACGTGATCGTTAATCAGCCAATTGGGAAACTCCTCTGCATCCGTATTCAGTACGTGGCACCTCTATTACTTAGTTAATTAAAGACGCAACTTATTAGTGGAGGCTGAGATGTTTTAACCGTAACATTGTGTGAGGGTTCCCATTGTTTGAAAACGTGTGTTTATTTAATACTGCGGGTTAATTACCCGCATTTAATTTACCCGCGTTAATCACGAACTCGTAGCAATGTTAAGATGTAAAATCTTTGTCTCCCTAGGGTTTAAAAAAATCTCAACTCTATCATAACAAATGTTTTAAGCTTCAGTTGCTTTTCAGTTCTTTTCTTTTTTTAGCAATTGGTGTTTTTTTTTCTATGAAAGAGTTGCAAGTTGAGTCTTATCATTTTCACATAAAATGTTTTTGTAAAGATTTATTTTCCAGAGATACTTCTGCCTACTTGTGACTATATTAGTACTATAGTTATCGAAATGGCAGGGCAAAAATTATTTTATACAGGGTGTTTCGATGAGGGGGTATTAAGCCGAAAGGGGGTTGTTCTAGAGGTCTAGGCGAACAACTTTTATTCTACGACTTTTAGAAATTCGAACTTTTTTTTCGAAAATTTTAAAGTTTTATTACTAAAAAAAACATCTGTTCTTATAAAAAAAAGGCAATTAATGTTTAGATTGTAGTGGTCCAAACTAAATAAAAGGGCACCTTAAGGCCAATGACCTCAAACTCTAAAAAACAGCTGATTTTCATGCAAACTTTAAACCCAAAATTTTCGAAAACTACTTCGAATTTCCAGAACTTGTAGAACAAAAGTTGTTCGCCTAGACCTCTAGAACAAACCCCTTTCGGCTTAATACCCCCTCCTCGGAGCACCCTGTATACTATGGATATTTATTACTAACTGTGTTTACCAAGAGTTAGACCTTCGGCCTGAAAATAGTTTGATCTCAAAATAACTATATAATGGAAACAGCCAGAACCTCTTTGTAGTTTTGTAACCGAATACTTGTCAATGGAGCCTGTTTGTGACGTTGTTGCTGCGTGTAGGTAGTTAGTGAAATCAATAGCGGTTCAGATTTAGATGTTCATTTATGGAATAGAGTGCCTAGAGGTGGATTTACACCGAATCAAGAAATATATAGATAGATTAAATAAATAAATAAATTTTGTCAACAACACACAGCGCCATCTAGCCCCGTGGTAAGCGACTAAGCTTGTGTTGCTGTGACTAGACAACCGATTTACTTATATATATTTTTCTTTTGGAAATACATACGTATTATACCTAGAGGAACACCCAGACCACACACAAATATTTATTTTTTAAGCAAAAATACTTGCGCCCGGCGGGAATCGAACCCGCAATCTTCTGCATTGCAGTCGTGCTTTCGCACGTCGCGCCACAGAGGTCGTCAATTAATCGTGGTCGAGGTCGTAGATTAATGCTAATAATGCTAAAAATTACAAAAGAAATCCAAAAGAACAAAGAATATAATACAATAGAAAAGAAAATAGTTTATTTGGTCTAAAACACACACATATTACACAACAAAAATATTACAAAAACAAAATAGAAATAAAACATATCACACAATTTCTTAAAAATTACAAAACATTTGATAAGATGTGTGTGTTGCAGCAGGACAACAGGGCCATGACTCAGTGTCTAGCGTCGTTCTTTCGAACAAACACTGATCATCCGTCACCACACCACCCATAAGGAAGGAAACCAACTCGACAATATAAACTTAGTAAGAAAAATTTTTTTTACGCTGGAGTACGGCGCCCACATATCCACATACATACATACAAACAATATTTCGGGTCGAATTGAGAACCTCCTCCTTTTTTGAATTCGGTTAAAAAACAGAATCTTTAGTTACAGAGTATGTGCTCAGGTGGTCTTAAAATTCTGTAGATCGGTACTTAGGTAATTGATAGGTTATTTAACACATGATAAACCTTCTAATATAACACCGCATTTACAAAGCTTACCTATAGCTATGTCCATCGAACTGATGGATGAACTCTAATACCCATGAAACAAGGTCCGTAATCAATAGCACCCTTTTAAAGCTAATTTCAAGGTTATCGATTCGTTTTATAATGACGACGTTTGTGTAAGGCGGTAATCCATATGGATTACAGTCTGACACGTCCGTTGGTGTAACAAATGTAGCAGCGCCCCGCGGTTTTAACCGCGTAAGTCCCGATTCCGCGGGAATATCGGGGTAAAAAGTAGCCTATGAGGTAAGCCAGATCTCCAACTACCTGCATACCAAGTTTTATCGCAATCGGTTCAGTAGTTTTTGCGTGATTGAAACACAAACATTCAAACAAAGAAACAGCTAATCTTTCGGATTTATAATATTAGTTAGATGGGATTAGTGGGATGTACATTACTTTGCAGAGACAAGCTTTGAGAAGGCAATGTATGAAAAAACATATATCCGGTCGAATTGAGAACCTCCTCCTTTATTTGAAGTCCATCCTTACATACACTAATTTTATTAAGTGGACATTTTAGTATTTATGTGTGTGTCTATATGTTTGTTATAAATAAACTCTAAAACTACTGTGTTGATTTCCAAAATTCTTTCACCATTAGAAAGCTACATTTACCTTGGGTAACAGAGGCTTTTGATCTCGATATTTCCACGGGATCGGGACTTACGCGGGTTAAACCGCGGGACGCAGCTAGTACCTGTTAAACGTATAACTTTAAACGTATAACACCCTTTTTTCCGTCGGGAGTAAAAAATAAGAGTAGGTACTCGATACATTTGCCGAAGTACTTTACTTGCATTTCACGTTGCGCTCTCAAAAACTATTCGGTTTTCAACTCCTAACATTACCACTTAGTATCGTCGGCAGAACTTGATCGATCGATTTCGAAGTCTATTACGTTGGCGATTTTCTCTCGTGTGGAAAGCTTGTGAGCTCGAGAGTGGATATTCGATTAGGAAAGCGCTCGATGCATATTTTTGATAAATAGTTCGGTACAATTTTGATGAAGTGTTTAGTTTACATAGATTTTTCTTCCATTTTCGAATTGAACTTGGATTAAAATTAAAGACTTTTCTTTTGAAGACTTTTCCCTTCCCTTCCCACGTGGGAATTCCTTCCTGTGGGAAGACATTCCCACGGGATCAGTACTTAGGTCCGCGGCGCAGGTAAAACCGCAGGGCGCAGCTAGTTCTAATTATAAAAACCCAAAGGAATCACAACGCCAAATAAGGCTTCTAAATCCTATTTTCTCGTTTTACTAAACAACTCTTAAATCTCGACCACAAACTTTCAGTATAAAACCTTTAACCCTATCAAGATAAAATCCCCAATTCATATGTCAAAAATAAAGCTTGTAGCATTTCGCGTGCATTGAATTTGGATCAGTACCAAAAACTTACTCAAGTACGGTCGCCGCTTTCGGTATTTGGTTCTTCGAACCGGATATGAATCACGCAAATGACTTTAGAATAAAACATTGTTTTAAACTAAAGTTTGACTTTACTTAGAAACATTAATCTACACTTTTATACTTATACTAGGAGTGCGCGCGACTTCGTCCGCCTAATTTTTTTGAAAATATTTATAGCCTTCCTCTATAAATGGACTATCCAACACTAAAAGAAATTTTCAAATCGGACCAGGCAGCGCGAGCACAGCGATTCCTGAGATTAGCGCGTTTAAACAAACTATAAGATAATAAATGCAAAAGTTACTATGTCTGTCTGTTACGCTTTCACGTTTAAAGCGCTGAACAGATTTTAATGAATTTTGCCATAGAGATAGAGAAGGACAGCCTACTTTTGATCTCGATAATCCCCCAGGATCGGGGCTTTCGCTGGTGAAACCGCGGGGCGCAGCTGGTCATAATTGTTTGAGAATGTCATAAATGTAACTTTCGATAAACTTTTGAATTTATAATATTACCGACACTAATTCCATCAACTCAAGTGTATACTTTGTTGTTTTTACCCTACATATAAAGCCAGCCAGTTAAGGTCACAGGTTTATTGCGTCCCAGATTTTAGTCGATAACTGCATGAGCATTGTTATAACTTAATAACACATAACTTGACCTGCTTCCTTTTGGGTAAATACTCGAGATATTATTTATTATTAGTGGTGATAAAGTTCTGATTCCTTAACCTTTATACCAAATACTTTTGTTCATAATTTGTAATTAGGAAGTGGTCCCACAATAGGCTAAATATTAGGATAAGCACATATACACATACTCACAAATTACTATATATTACGCACACATGCTATAACATAGTGTGCAAATAACACAGCCTAACTGAACCACCTAAAGGTCGTGTAGATCTCTCCTGCGATTGGTTCTTTGTAATACTTTAGCATTTGAAGTAAAGCTCGTCCATGCATCGGATCGGAACATCTAAAATATTCGGGGCTTAGATAATGCATCGAGACTTCACAAAAGGCAGAAAAGTTCACCTTTTTACCCGGCTACAAAGAAAGGGTTATGTATTTGGTTACCTATCTATTTTAATATTATAAAGTGGAAAAAATATTTTTTTTGTTTGTAACGAATAGGCTCCAACAATACTGGACCAATAATTAATGAATAAATAAAAGGTCATTCTGGGAAAGCTACATTATCGATCATGGCTACGTTTTATTCCGATATTCCCGTGGGATCGGGACTTAAGTGGGCGAAACCGCTAGTAGATAAATATGTATGGTATTCTTGAACACAACACGGATAAGAACTTCACATAATAATACCAACGTAAACCCAGTTAACGTAATTAATTCTCCTTCGGCATCACGATGGAATACTTATGTGCCTGCCCTCACACCACGTAGCGTTCGCGTTGGTAACTGTCTGTAGTTTGTTAGGTAATAGGGGAGATAAGTGCTGAAAATTCAATAAGTTTTATTAGGGTCTTCTTAGGTCTTAGCGTGTAAGCATTCAGTTTTTATATTTTATCAGCCCAAAACTGTGCCAAAGCGATGGAAGCGTCGTTGGCGTCGAGGTCATCCGCCGTACAGGTGTTGGTGCACAACCCCTGATATAACTGAACTAACAATATATGTCATAGCGTCCTCACTTGACAGCCTTGAGGCTTTCCAGGCATAGGCTGGAGTGGTCCCTTGTGCCGACCGGTACAGCGGACCACTCCAGCGGACCACGCTGTAACTGATCCTGGGATGTGTCCTTAGAAGTGCCAAGGGCACATTCCAGTTGTAGTCAGATCGTAACAGATTAGGTTTGAGGCACAATGGACATTGGAGTAGGTGCTCCATGGAGTGTGTTCGATCCCCACAGTCGCATTGTTCCTCCGAGGTGGGTATTAAGTCACAACGACTCATATTTTGTCTGCAGCGGCCTACTTGGGTCTGGAGTCGGTTATGCGACTAGAATCTTGACGCAGAAAGCCATTTTTGCAAGAGTGTCACCGAGAAAATTTTGTCACTTTCGTATAATGTCACTTTCTCAAGAAGTCCCTTTGCAGAATGTCACTTTCGCAAAGTCATTTGCAAAATGTTCATTGAATTATTCCATTTTATTGATGACCTTTGTGACGTTAACATTAACCTGCGCATCAGAAAATAGCAGGTTTGGGCTAAATCAGGATTTTACTACTATTTTCTTACCATCTTTAGCGGTAACGGTAAATGGCGCCATCTTAAGCTATAAAAACGTAATCGAAGTCCGATTCCAAATTTCGATTTCAAGAAAGGATTCAACAATCGAATAAAAACTATTAGATGTCCTAATTCGATAGTTTCGATTCAAAAAATAACCGCAACTCGATAACAATCTTAGATGGGACATTTGTATCGAATACCCTAATCTTAAAACTAATTTTATTGGTAAAAAGATGGTTTTTCAAAAATACCAATGTCCCCGAGTGGGGTTTAAACCTACGCTCAAAATATTACTGTTGCGTAAGAGCATTTAAATTTATTCACTGCAGGACGTCGCATCGTTTCCCGCCACGTGCAAGTATTTATGCTTAAAAATAAATATTTGTTTCTGGTCTGGGTGTTTTCTATGTATCATAAATCATAAATCATAAAATCATAAAATCATTTATTTGTGATACACAGGTAATTTAAAAGATGTCACATTATTTTAAGTATTGATCTCTGTGATCTGCCATTTGGCGTACAAATGTCTTATATCTAAGCCTTACATTTTGAATTAAATTATTTAAATAAAACTAACAATTATTTTGCATCTCAGTTAGGTTAAATATTTAGTCCGACGTGGATAATAATAACAATAAAACAGAATTAATAACGTCATTCATTATGTATGTATGTATTCACAAAAATAAAGTATAATACGCACTGTATTCAATTATCCTACTCATATTATAAAGCTGAAAGTTTGTGAGTATGAGTAAGTGTGTGTGTTTGTTACTCAATCAAGTAAAAAACGCTGAACTGATTACCAAGAAACTCGATATGTAGATAGTTGGAGGCCTGGAATAACACATAGGCTACTTTTTATCCCGATATTCCCGCGGGATCGGGACTTACGTACCTACACACCACGGCTCGCAGCTAGTTTAAAATAAAGTAATTTAATTAAAAGAAAACTTGACAGGTTTCTATCAAGAAATACTCTTAGCACGTAATTCAGAAGCGGTACAAAATTGTTCTTGAAGTAAGTGCTTTATCTAGTAGGTATTAAAGAACTGGCAAACTTTTATATACCTAGTACCCGCCATTACTGGAGTCAATTGTAAAGCGCTAACGTCTAGAAACTTCCAAGACGTAGAATAGGGTTCTGCAGCCTATGTATTTACTCTCGGCCGGTACTACGGTTCCAATCTTTTCCTTTACTACCTCAAAAGAAAAAGATTGGAACCCTTAGATCACTCGGTTGTACGTCGTGTCTGTGACCGCCGATTTTTTTGTTTGTAATCTTTGACTTGTAGGCGGAATAGATTTGAAATAAATCTTTGTGCGGCTCTTCTTTAGTCTTCAGGAATGAAGACCGATGTAACTCTGTCAAAATGTCAGGTATCAATTATCGGCCGATTAAAAGTTTTAAGTCCGTTGAGCCTATAACTTGTATTTTTGCAGAAGTTTCTACAGAATTTCTTCAGACTTTCAACGCCCACTGGTTTCTGTTCGCTCGCTGGATTATTACTTTTTATTTAGTTTATTGAAAAAAAGTACTGGAATTTTACCTTTTGAACCTTAATTTACATTGTTTTACCATTCCTATATACTTTTTTGTTTAAGTTTCATGTAATTTTAACAAAAACAGTTTCTTTTTGATCTCGGATTGTACATTATTGTAGCGGTCTACGAGATCGTAGCTCATCTACGATTTTCGTAGATTCTTTCTGCTACGAAATTAATTAGGTATACCTGTGCATTGTGCAGGTGCACTGCAAAACCCACCTGGAGCCATATTTTTGTACTACTGGAATTAAATTCGTTTACGAAAGTTCGAGTTCTGTATGCTCGCTCTCGCTTGTTGTGCATGTACGTGAGCGAGACCGCGTACCCATTCATTAGCCTTTCGCATTCGAATGGTTTTTCTGACAATTAAAAAATACCACTCCCGGGGTTTGCACAAGTATGTATTATTAATCCCAATAAAACTTTTGTAAGAAATGATCACAATGATAGTGATAAATCGTATCAAAATCCGAAAATATCTATTATCTAGTTAGATAACAGGCCGAGGTTCCGATGCCCATTCTAGAGCCTTTCTGGTTCACAGGCTGTCAACGCTGCCAGCATATTAAGTTATTTAAAAAAAAAACTCGGCTAGACGTGTAGAGCAACCCTTTTAATAGATGCTAACTAATTTATCGGTAAAATTATATTCCGTAGCTAGTTAGAGAATTGTTTTTCGTGTTGGTCACGACTCGTGCTATCTGTCTTCCTGTTTAGAATGCTTAGTTTACAATTTGATTTAGTACTGGCGGTGGATTTGAACGGAAAGTTGTCCTGGATAACGAATGTGTATTCCATTCATGAGAGTTCGTAATTGGAAATTCCAAATTGTTTATCTCCGCGGCTTCGAGTGTTAGTCCTGATTTATTCTAGGACTCAAGCTATCTTGTTCGTTTATCGCAAACGGCTCGGTAGTTTTTCCGTGCAGAATTTACCATATACAGACTAACACAACACGACCACTATATTACAAAATTACTCAAAAATAGTTACACGTTGGGCGCCAAATGAAGGAGCATATTTTAGTTTGGCGCCCAACGTGGAACTAAGTGATAATTATAAAACAGCATTTTCTTTTTTTATTCTGTTTTGTATTTAAAAAAAACATTTTATCGATCTTTAGAACAGTAAAATTAAACATATTTAGAAAAAAAAACATTGAAATGTATTTATGTTTTGTGTCCGAAAGCTGTAAATTCAGATTCGGGACGTGGGTAAATAAATGGATAGCATACCAGTGCTACATTTTAACGTGCTAACTTTGACTTAATAAATAGGTAGTTATCAAAGTCTGAACATGTTGCAACTTCTCCCCACTCCCACGATCAACAGGGATATCGATTGCTTGCTCTGACGCTTTGACCTTTGTCCCACGCATCTTGCATAACCTGTAACCTAGAATCTATATTCATTGTACCTATCTAGGTACTACCTACGTGTCTACTGTCTGTGCGAAATGGTAATCAGTGAATATACTCTTTTATAGATTTTCACTAGCAGCTTCCTACTAGATTTTAGCCTAAGTTTCGATCCCGTGGGAATATCGGGATAAAAAGTAGCCTATGTGTTATCCGAGTCTCTAGCTATCTACATATCGAGTTTCATCGCAATCTATTTAGTGGTTTTTGCGTGAAGGAGCAACAAACATATTTACATAGCGGAGCTCTAATCAACTGTGTCAGAGGCACACAGTAAGTTAATTATGAGAAAGAAAACGTGATTAGATCCATTATAATTGTTTGTTTATGATTTCAGGTCGCTAGTAAGTGCCTATATGTTTTAGTGCCTATATTTTTTATTGCTTTCGAGTTTTTACTGTAATATTATGTAGGTACCTACATAACTTTTTAACAGTAATAATCACGTACACGGCAGTTGGTCCCGGTTGTTATCTCTGATAGCAGTCGTTAGGTCAAGTTGACGCCTTAGGGCGACCTGGAAACTGTAACTTCAGGTGAGCTACACCACTAGAAGAAAAAGAAGTAATAATCTGAAACCGAACCTTTATTTTATAAGAATTTTAAGAAAACAGCTATTTGCTTGAAAGTAAACGTCAAAATGACGTCTTTAAACTTTATAAATGTACATAAAACCCTGTTATAGCTTCTGTATAACGTTTATAGTGAGTAAATAAGGAATAATGACAGTGCGATGCTCCGAGAGCGACGCACTTTTTAAAGGGCAAGTAGGGTGAACTCTTTATAATTTGACGTTGTTAGCTTTCTTACTTGCATTAAAAGTAAGTGAGTGGCAATATTTCCAAATTACGTTTTTGAAATACATAAGAACAATATTAACGAATCTTGCTTATAATAGTACTAGCTGCGCCCCGCGGTTCACTCGCGTTAGTCCCGACCCCGCTGGAACATCTGGATAAAAAGTAGCCCGTGTATTAATTTAGATCTCCAGTATCGTGCGTTGACATGATGCTTTTTTACTGGCTTACTGAATTGGCTTCTAAACTCACCGTGCGAATGCTCCATTACTTGTCCAAGTTTTAGGTTTCTCCAGGTGATTCTAGAGTGTAATTAAAATTAAGTGTTCACAATTTATCTGTCTAGTGCACTAACTTGCTTAATTAACCAGTTGAAACTTAGTTAAAATTAACGGTATCTTGTTATCCTTGCTCGTAAAGGTGGCGTGAAGTTTAAATGTAATTAAACGATTTCTGTTATTTAAATTAAATTCTGTCTTAAATTAAATAGTTTTACACTTAAATCTATATCTTAAAAATGATTTGTCCTGACTGACTGCTGATAGATAAATGTACAGCCTAAACCGCTGACAGTAGAAAGCTGAAATTTGGAGAGTGTGTTCTTTAGATGTATGCAGATTATGATTTAATTGGATGTAGGGTTTTTTTAAATTTGATTCGGATCGGGACCTACGCAGGTAAAACCGCGAGACATAGCTAGATATTATTTGTTTGGTTATCTTCTTTTCATATAGTGATGTGGCTCACCTGGTGGTCGCCCTAAGGCCTCTAACTTGACCATACGACTGCTATCGTGCCTTCCGAAGCACAAAGGAGCTCGAGAAAAAATATTTTTGGCATACAAATTAGAGCTTGGTGTTGGTGTGTCTGGTGTTAAGATAAAGCGTATAAAAATAACTTATATTTCTTCGGAATACACCAACCTACCTATAATGTTGGTGCCCTATGATTGCTAATTCCTTCCACGTATCGGGCATACCGTCACGGCGGTTATAAGACTTCGTCCCTGAGGCTGCACGAGAGCTATTCACCTAGATATTTAGTTTGCACTAGCTCCAAGGCTCCAGTACTGCAGAGCTTGTCGAAACTCCACACCAGACGACGCTTTGATCTCCAACAAACATTGACATCCTTTGAGGCGTCCATCAGCCATGTTCAATATTCAAATATTCATGAATCTGCTTTAAGATGTAACCAGAAAGAAATATTCATCGATACTCGTATTATATTTATAAATCCGGTCTGTCAAAATGTGCGAGAGTACGATTTATTAATGTGCGATAAAAAGTAGTTTTCATATGTATAAGTTTTTGTTTTGTGTGTTTTGATGTCTCATGTATTTGATAAGAAAAAAGTCATAAGTAGCCATTGTGATTTTATGTACTAGTACTAGACGTGAAGTCTCGAACATATCCCCATGTTGTTTCGTCTATCGTAAAAATTAAATGACAATCGCTGGGGGTTAAGATGACGCTCTAGCCCGGGCGCACTTTGGATACGCTTTCGTCCGAATTTCATTCCTGCGATATCGTACGAAGACGTACGAACAATCTCATCCTTCCAAATACTGTGAAAGCGCGCAGATTGCATACGAATTAGTCGTACGTATAATGCGTATGCAGTCCGCGCGCATCTACGTCAGCGCACGAATGAAATTCGGACGAAAACATATCCAAAGTGAGCCCAGCCCTAAATGTCAAACGTATCATTGAATTTGAGATCAATCTGAGTAGTACATCATACTCATACTTACTGCGGTTTTGTTACGCGATGATTTCTTCCTAGTCACGCCAATCGGTACGAAGCTGCGAGCCAAAAACTGGATCAGCGTATTAGGCGTGAGCTCGTAACAGACAGAATGACTTTCAGATATTAGTGAAGTAGGTATAATTACAGAGCCTGCTAAATCGATTTGGGTATTTTTTGGGTATAATATTGAATCCTCGGTATTAGCATAGGTTGCTTTATATCCCGATATTCCGAGGGATCTTGGCTTATTGCGTATTTTCGATTCTTGCCTCTGGTTCGCTAATTCGATGAACCGTTCTGTGACGGTCACTAATAGGATATCGGTAGGTACGTTTTAGGTAAATTGGTCGAAGTGAAAAGAATAGCTAATCAAAACATAAACGAAAGACGAATCGAAATGAAAACAAAAGACGATCGAAACAGAAACGACTGACGAATCAAAATGGAAACAAAAGACGATCAAAACATAAACAAAAGACGATGGATGCAGAAAAGACGATGGATGCAGAAACAAAAGACGATCGAAACATATACAAAAGACGATGGATACAGACACAAAAGACGATCGAACAAAAACAATAGAAGCGCAGATAAAACTTTAAGAAAGTGAGTGTTGGTAAAATTAAGGCTTCGCATGTCATTTCATTAGGGGTTGTGTAGTAATAAATATTCTGTCTGTAAGAGTTTGGTTGTTTAATTTGAAAAGTTAATGCGTTTATGTCAACACCTTTCGATTTATGAGATAGGTAGTTGAGAGTTTGTTTAATAAAATTTTAAACCATTTGCATAATACATTATTAAAAGTAATATATTGAAGAAACGATAATTTGAATTTGTGAACAATGAAAAATAGAAAGGCACTTTCGCATAAAGAGTTCCTAAAAAGAACTAAATATTTATCTACACTTTCTATTTATCTACACTAACATTATAAAGAGAAAAGATTTGTTTATTTCTAACGAATAGGCTCCTAGACTAATGGACCGATTTAAAAATATTTCACCATTAGAAAGCTTCATTTTCGAGGAGCAACACAGGCTACTTTTGATCCTGATATTCGCACGGGATCGGGACGCGTTCGAAACTGCGGGACATAAAATCCATGAAAAATGTCCTCAAATACACACAAAAGAAAAAAAAACATTCACAGTAAAAAGCCAGCAAAGTTCAAGCTCATGTTTTAAAAGGCGACAATGAGCACGCTTCAGGGTTTTCAACCCTCCATTTGTTCAAATTATTTTCGAAAATTTTCGAGGTCGTCTCGGGAGACTCAGCAGATAACCGCTTGGAATATCTACTGCCAGTGGCGTAGTTTGCAGTAGACATGCGCTTAACATGTCCTCTTGCGGATTGAACATGGAATCGTTCATTTCGCTCTCGGAACTAGTTCCAGCAAACATGTTCGCGGAACTACTAAGTTAAGTCAATCCAGACGTAGGCAACGAGAGCATTTTTAGCAAATAGGTACTTGCAATTAAAACATGTCCATGTCCTGCCGGAAACAATCGATTATCGACCCAATGACATTCAATTTAAAAGTGATATCTGCATGCATACTGCGAAATGTCTCTCCTCTCTGTCGCTCTCGCGTCGTTGAACGATCACTCACTCACTCGCGCTCTCGCCTCGCGTCGAGTCGCTGTCGGTGCACGTCGTCGTTCCGCGGCGTTGATCGGTCCGTCGGATCGGCGCGGCGCTCGGTCGTTCGCCGCCGTCGTCGTCGTTCCGCACGGACCGAACATGTTTCATGTTGTAATCGTTCCGCGGCGCTAATCGGTCCGCTCGTTCCAGACAGTAAACACTAAACAGTTGTCGGTCGTTCGCTTAGCGTCGTCGGTGCGCGCGTCGGTCGTTCGCTCGCTTGCCGTCCATCTCGGCACGGTCCGGACATGTTGACTGATTTCTATAGAGATCGCGGATTGGATTGTTATCGGTCCTACTCTGAACATGTTTCCAGGAACTATTACGGTCCGGAACGACGCGTCTCTAGTTTGCAGTAGAATTACATTGTCAAAATTTAAATTTAGTAAATAAATCGGCCAAGTACGAGTCGCGCACTAAGAGTTCCGTACTAATATCCCAAAAAAACATATTTGTAGTTTATGACACTTACAGCCGAATACAGAAAATCCACTTAAAATTTGAGGCCTTCTTAAATAATTGAGCAGCTTTCAAATTCAAAATGAGTATGGGAATTGTTGACTTTGAGAGATGCTTAATTGTTTAAGTATGTTGGAATTGCAAAAATAATTTATCATATTTTACTTATTAATGCAATACCAACAATACTTGGCAACTGAATACCAACAAAGTTCCTATAAAAGCAATGGCCGCCATCTTTATCCCTCTTACTTCTGCTCCAACCGTCAATGTGATAGGACCCAGGATATATTATCTTCCACGTGCCATTCACTAAATATAACATCTTAACGTATAATTTACCTAAACTAAAACTCGGCATTTCTTTTCTGCTTCCATAAACCCACAATTTCAACAAAGTAGAACTCAAATTTTGAGTAGCGTTTCTGTATTCGGTCGTTTAACATTTAATTTTATCTGTTTTTAGTATTTGTTGGCAGAAATACTAAAAGTCAATGTGAGAATTTCAATTGTCTTGCTATCACGGCTCATGCGATACTAGCCTGGTGACAGACAGACAGAAGGACACAAGGACATCCATTCGACAGGACTTAGATTTCCTGGGACGTACCTAACTCAACTTTTCCTTTTCCTCTTCACCGCCTTTTTGTTCACAAATACCCATTGGCTCCGTGGCAAATACATAGTACCTACGCCCTTTCTCCCAGCGATAAACATTGTTGTTAGATGTTTCTAGATTCCCTAAGGAGACACTTATCTGTAATCCACTCTTACAAATAACATTATTAGTGTCAATTGAAATGTCACGACGAAAGAGGCATTAAAATCGTTATCGCTGTTCACCTTGCTTGGTGTTTGGTTTCTGTTTTAGGGTTCCGTACCCAAAGGGTAAAAACGGGACCCTATTACTGAGATATCGCTGTCTGTCGGTCCGTCTGTCTGTCACCAGGCTGTATCTCAGGTACCGTAATAGCTAGACAGTTGTTTTTTTTACAGATTTTGTATTTCTGTAGCCGCTATAACAACAAATACTAAAAACAAAATAATAGAAATTATTAAGGGCTCCCATACCAGAAACGTGATATTTGACATAAAAACGCAACGATACCGCGATGTAGGTATGTATGTAGTGATAGCATAATGCTGAGGCTGCGCCTATTCGGGCAGCGCACTACTCTCTGCGTATATTTTGTTTTTATCTTTATTGTGTCCATTATGTTATTTACTTTTATATTATAATTTTTTCCTGTTATGTAGTTGTGTGCTTGTCTGAATAGATCTATTTTCTTTCTTTCTTTTAGTCTGGCGCTAGTGGTAAAATGAATTTTAACGTTTGCTTTGCGTTCACCGATTGGTTGGTCCAGTGTTCATTTTAGGGTTCCGTATCCAATTGTGACAGTGGTACGGAAGCCTTCGTCGAACTCGCAATTGGCCGGTTTTCAACTTTTGTGTCTTTTGTGGCTCGGCCAATCATGGCCAGTATGGCGCAACTACAATTCTTTTCAGGGTGGCTAGCTGCTGGTAGAGTTTTTGTACCGAGTGCCCGATTCGTTATGCGAAGTGAGGTGTGCGTGCCTGCTTTGATCCGAAAACCTCGGTGTTAAGGCTGTCTTGGTACCCCACAATACAGACAATAGTCTAGCTAGGGTGAGGGCCGCAACTATTCCTAAAATGTACTCTTAATTTGGTTAATAAATATATTTTCAGTTTCATATAAGATCAGTTTTAACTTCATTACCACCTGACTGGAGACAAATACGTGACAATCACATATGCCTGGCTGATGGATTCGCTCAACAGTTCTGCTAGTCATAGAAATACATAGAAACCAGTAGTGTAGCCGCGACACGTTGCGTCGTCCGCTGCCGCCTCATGTCGCCCGTTGCCAACTTGTACCTTTATGCTCAAAACAATAAACCCTAAGATTATAATTAACTATATACCCTAGAATTCTTCTTCTTTTATGTAGTGGTGTGGCTCAACTAGTGTTAGAGTTTTCAGGTCGCTCTAAGGCCTATACTATACCCTAGAATTGAAATCAATATTTTGTGAACAATAAATTACATCTTACTACGTTCTCATTTGTAGAATAAAGTACAGGCGTACTTTATCACAGTAATAGGTCAAATGAGCTCCTAGAGTTGTTGAAATGGGTTTGGGTACGGTGTGGTACGGTTGACTGTCTAGTATTTCATTAGGTGTCTGAACTAAACTATAAAGGGGTAAAGTCTGGGTGTATGTTTGTTGGATGTCATCTGTGAAACTACTGGACCGATTTTGATGAAATTTAATATGAGAGCTTGTTAATATGGCCATGCACGTTTTAGTTAAATGGGTATGTTTCTATGTTTGTTTTGTAAATAAGACAATTTGAGTACCTACTTACTTACCTTCCCCTTCTACAATTCGTGTCCAGCCAAAGGTTGCCTGAAAGAGATCGCTTTTAGCGATAAGGCCGCCCATTTTACCTTTTCTAAAATTAGCTGTAAGTTTTTGTTTTTGTAATGTGTTTTGTACATTTTTGGTACAATAAAGTTTATATTAGTAGTTTTTACGCGATCGCGTAAAAAAAATCTTTATAATATTTAAAGGATAGTCAATAGTTTACAATATTAATAAAGGTTATTTATACCCTACCTAATATCTCTAAAATAAATGCGTTTCCCCAAAGTTTCTGACAAGAAATATTAGAGAACATTCCCTTAGTACAAGCAAGTATTACGGGGATTACGCCCGTCTAGTTAAAGCCTTAATTTCCGTTATTTCAAGCCTTATAACGTCGTTATTTATTGGCAAATTACGTCGTTATAATTTACGATTTTATGACATAGATTGTCCGTGGCAATTTATAACTTTTGGAAATGTTAAGGGAAATTATCTAGGCTCTTAACTAATTGGTTATTGAATTCCAATAAATTTTGTAAGATTGTTTATTTGAGATTTAGATTCATTAGTTGTATTCGTGAGAATGACAGATAAAATATTATTATACCAGCTGCGTCCCGCTGTTTTACCCGAGTAAGTCCCGATCCCGTGGGAATATCGGAACCAAAAGTAGCCTATGGTACTCCTCGAAAATGTAGCTTTCTATTGGTGAAAGAATTCGGACCAGCTGTTCCTGAGATTAGCGCGTTCAAACAACTCTTCAGCTTTATAATATTAGTATAGATTAAGTAAATATGTACCTACATGATACTCTTTGGTTTTCATACGTCATGTTACATTTTTAGAGTTCCGTACCCAAAGGGTAAAAACGGGACCCTATTACTGAGACTTCGCTCTCTGTCTGTCCGTCCGTCTGTCACCAGGCTGTATCTCATGAATTTTATTTCTTCTTCCTTTTCTTATCCAAAATTATTTGGAGTCGGCACATTATTAGCTAAGTCTTCATTGACTACTGCAAATATATTTGTCTATACCTATTTAACTTTTTTTTGTAAATACTTGATAACCCAGAACCACAAACAAACATTTATGGTCGGCATAAATACTTGCCTCCGGCGTTGACGCAGAAACGGTTGATCAAAATAAGATACACCTTTGTTTATTACAAACAAATAGTTTTGATTAAAGGTCTCTGCATACGTAACGTTCCCCAGACGGGAACGTTACGTTACGAACAGTTACACGGGACGTGTCAATTTCTACATACAAAAATCCCGTCGGGGCGACGATGGAGGGGATGGCACGGGATTTTTGTATGTAGAAATTGACACGTCCCGTCCGGGAAACGTTACGTATACAGATACCTTAAAACTAGGTAGGTAGGTATTTGAAAATTAAAATTATTATAAAAACTATTTTTATAACAAGGTTTCTGGCTTCAGGCTACATTGCAAAATAACAAAGCAAAAACCAACATTTCATAGTTCGACTGAAACCTGTGTATATCTTATGCGAACGTATTCCCCGAGGGTTTACAGAGGGAGGCATTTCAGTCGTACGTACTTCAATTTCATAGCAATATTCCACCGACCCGCCGTCTAAGGGAGCGAGTAGGGTTGCTAGCTCGCCAAACCGAATAGCCGGACAGACCGGCCAGTTTGGCTGGACATATAGAAGTAGAAAATAAAATTAGTACCTAAATATTTATTGGCAATAAATGACACAAAAGAAAGAACAGCATTATAAAAAAGATAAAACAAACAACAAAATAAAAAAAAACCATTACTAAACTAAAAAAACCAAAGAGTCCAAAGAACCTGCTGCATACCTGGATCTGCCTCGGCATATTATTATGTCCGGCATTTCGGTAAAAAGGCCAGACACTCTACAATACTGAGAATTTTGTGAACAAACACTTAAAAAAATGCATGTATTATCAAGTTTGTTTGATTATTATTATTTATTACCATAAATATTTTATAAATTCTAATTCAAAATAAATAAAATCTATGCCAAATCAGGCTAAAAATCAGGCTAGGTACTTAGCCGGCGCGAAATACGACAGTCAAGACGCCCGCGCGCCCGTGCCCGCTCGGTCGCGCATAGCGTTCGCTCGGCCACACTCAGCGTTCGCGCGTTACGCAAAACGTAAAAAGCCTAACAAAAGCCGAATAAGGTTTTTTTTGACCGGACACGCAATATAAAGCCTAACTATGTCCGGCTTTATCCGGACGCCTGGCAACGCTAGCAGCGAGGAGGGTTTTGTACCGTCTACCCGAGATGAATTGTGACTCTGTCTTCGAAAAGGTCTCGGGAAATGTTCCTGCAACATGTATAAATACTGGGTTCCTTGTAATTCAATATTAAAGTACGAAATACGAATTGTTCTAACATAGCTTGGTGCGGAACGAAATTGATTTTGACAGGGAAGCTACGGTTTCACTTCCTTCGTCAAAGCCTGGGAAATGAGATGTGATGTTAGGGAAACAAATATTTGATTTTGATGTATTGGGTTTTGTGTCATGTAGTGGGTTAAATAATGTGATGTACTGAGCAAAGGGACCATAGAACGCCCGACGTACCTTTTGGTCCGTAGAAGGACCAAAGTGACCGACATAGCTTTCAAAATTAGCAGATTGAAGTGGCAATGGGCAGGCGCTATAGCTCGAAGGACTGATAGATAACCGTTGGAGTATAATACTCGTATTTATAGTCAATTCTAAGTAATAACTTGTCGTAATGTGTCTGTAACGTTAAAAATCACTAATAAGAGCGAGACAGGGCATTGCTTAGCCAAAGTAATTACTTAGATTCGTCTATAAATACGGGTGTTAGTCTTCGAGTGGCCACCACGATGCAATGCGAAACGGAGTGTTGGAAGACCACCTACTTTGTGGCCCGATGACATTGTAGCGGTCGCTGGGAGTCGATGGATGGAGGCGTACCGACGTAGAAAAATGCTTCATACAATATTAGCATCCTGCGGTTTCACCTGCGTAAGTCCCGATCCCGGGGGAATATCGGGATCAAAAGTAACCTGTGTTACTTCTCGATAATGTAGCTTTCTATTGGTGAATGAATTTTGAATTTGCTCCAATAAACTTTTTAAATTCACACTATTTGTTAACATAGTTACATTTTCCCGGGTAAGAAAGTAGTTTTTGAGTTTATTCATTACAAACAAACACACACAAAAATACAATTCTTTCCTCGTTATAATATTAGTGTAGAAAAACAGTGAAATGAGTTTAAAATGCGAAACAATATTCCTTGAAAAAAAAAAAGACTCCCTTTAAAAACTAGCACGTGGGATTATTAAGATTTTATGAAGCGAAATCTACGCGTTTAAGAACGTGGCGACTGTTACCATTTCCATACAAACTTAATAGGTACCAAAATAAATTATGAAAAATTTAGTTTTCTACCTTAATATCGATATTATTCGGATTAAGATTTTACTTTTAAAGGGTCCCCACCACAAGGTTTTCCAAAATATTCATTCGAAATGAAATAAAACGGAGAAACCCTTTTTTTTTCATTTTACAGCGTAAATGGTTGAAATGGTTACAGTCGCCGCGTTCTTAAACCCGCAGGGCAAAGCTAGTCGCAGTATAAAACCCAGAACAAAGTAGCTTTCATATCGTCCCACAAATGTATAAGTGAGTGTTGCGTGATGCGATAGCTTCGCCGGGCTGATGGGATGTCTGATTAAGATTGAGGGGCGGCGCGGCGGCGGTCTAACCTCGTTTCAGAACATCTGTGTTAAATAATAATAATAATAATAAATAAATAAATGTTGCACGACGTTACACACAGCGCAATCTAGCCCCAAACTAAGCACTAGGCTTGTACTATGGGTACTAGACAACGGATATACTACATATTATACTTTAATATACGTTACCTATAAACCGCAATTTTCCTTTATTTTTCTTAAGGGTTTATATTATGTATTATATTTAAACTTGTTTATATTCGACCTATATTGTTTTAGGAGACATTTGTCACGCAAGTTTTTATTATCTTTAACATAAGCAACCGCTTAAGGGCCCTATTCTGAAAAACTGAAAATCCATGTCGGGCGCATCGAAAATTGTTGATTATTTCATGACGGAATGTCGTAGAACTTTTTTTTGTGTACAGATTGTAGGCGACATTGTTTCCGATATTTTAGTGCAGTTTCCATACAAATATGTCGAAACGTATTGAAGCCTATCGACATTATAGCCAAATCAGACATTTTTTGTCTAAAATTTGAATAGGCTTTGCACCAATAGGAGGTTCTTGTTTTAAAACTACACCAAAATGTAGGAAACAAGATCACCTACAATCTGTGCACAAAAAAAAGTTCTACGACATTCCGTCATGAAATAATCAACAACTTTCGATGAGCCCGACAGGGATTTTCAGTTTCAAGGTCGTTGGCGTATATACTCCTCTTAATGTACTATACGAAATACATCATCTATCATTGATCCTTTCTGTAATTTTCTTCATATAAAATAACGTATTGGTAATTTCGTGCCAAAATCTACGGTTTTGATGTATTATTTTTTGACAAACTAAGGACACTTGTTTCCTTAGATATAAGTTAGGTCAAAATCCATCCAGTCGTTTGGAAGATACAAGGTAATAAAGAAATTGACATGCTTATGTACATACAAACATTATATGTGCGAAAATAACCCCTTCTGATGAAATAATAATTATTATTAAATATAGGTACAAAATAATACAGACCTACTCCTTTATGAAATATTCAAAACTCACCCTTGCATTGCTTACCCATCCTTGTTTAGTGAAATCATTAGGGTTCGAACTTGACCCACTGTCATATTTTGACCTGTTCACGTTGCGTTGATTCAGCGGGGCGGAATAACTACCAATGAGGGATGACCTTGAGTGGGTGGCATACGACTGTGGTGACTTTATGGCGATTTGCGTTCCCTTTCTGAAAATTCAAGGTTGGTAGTACCAACGAGTGGTAACTATTGATGGGATCAATTTGATTTTGGGCGCTTAAATACAGAATACATATCTGATAGGGCGTATCCTACCTCTACTAAGCGCTAAAATATTTATTTTATTAAATCGTATGGCGTCCTATTTAGGCAGTTAGGCTAGACATTAATATTTAGGCATTGCAACCAAGCCACAGTGTCAGAGAGGTTAGTAAAAATGTCCCCTGGAGTCCCACGGTAACGATAGAGTGGACAACGCATGATATGATCTGATGTCTGATCCATTCGTAAATTCGTCGATTTCTCCAGCTCCACCAGCGCCAGAGCTCCCAGCGCTAAGATATGAGTTACAACAACAAGATTTCGAGGGTTTGTGAAATCATGTAGCTGTACTATTGCCAAGAGTCATTATTTTCTTGCACATGGTAGATAAGTGTATCTCATCTGAAGTGATGATATACGCTCATCTAGAAGAAGGAAGACGGCAGTGAAACAAGGCCCGACCCATCTACCTTAGTGGCTGCACCAGCCTATGTATCGGAACACGAATAACTCCGCTTTTCGCAACGACTTAAGCCGAAGCAGCCGCAGCTGTAGCCAAGAAATTCCGGTTTGCCTACAACTACTGTAGCGATTTTTAATCGCTGTAGTAAGATACCAATATATATTTTTAGGGATACTTTTGCAACCTTATTCTATACCGCCCTTATCAACGTATGGTCAGGTGAGCTAGAGGTCGAACGTTATAAAAAGTTACTGCTGAAGATAACGTCTTGTCTCCTGGAACAACAATAGTTTGCTATACCATTTTCCTGAAACATGCTCGTAAGTGACGATTGGAGCTATCACTTCGGCTAACTGATATTGTTATTGGCCAAGATTTTTATGATATCGATGTTTTTATTGTTTTCTATTATACTTTGATGATATTGCTTCAGATTTTCTCTAATTGAATTCTTCGAATATATACATATTTTATCAAATTATGCAATTTTTTTTGTTTAATTTTTGTAAAGCAACATGTGACGCTTGCACAGATAGTTTGAGTAGTCGAAAAATAATGAGTATTTCTGCAAATCATGTTAGAATGTAATGATTAATTTTGCAAATCCCGCGTGATTTCCGGGTACGAACATTATTGGAAGCATTTTTCAAAAACAAATACCTAATGTTATATTATCTCTTTTCTGAATAATTATAAATAAATAAATAAATAATTTCTATGAACAACACACAGCGCCATCTAGCCCCGTGGTAAGCGACTAAGCTTGTGTTACGGTGACTAGACAACGGATATAATACTTATACTTATTTTTCTTTTGTAAATACATACATATTATACATAGAGGGACACCCAGACCAGACACAAATATTTATTTTATAAGCATAAATACTTGCACCCGGCGGGAATCGAACCCGCAACCTCCTGCATTGCAGTCGCGCTTTCGCACGACGCGCCACAGAGGTCGTCAATTATGTTATTTATCATTCTACTATATTTGATTATTATTATTAACAGAGAAAATGCTTTGATAAAGAGGTTCTTTTTCACTGGACAAAAGAGTCTGGGGATCTGGTTACCGTTGTTGTCTGTACTTCTGGATTGTAGTTAGCTGTACTATTTGTTCCTTTATCTAAGGTCAAAGGCCCGTTAAGCTTTTCAAAGGAAACTTTTTGCCTCGCTACTGCTTAAATATTTACATCGTCGGCAGACCGTTTTATAGCATACATAGTCTGTTTTTTGTTTCAATTCTATTTAGACATTTCATTTTCAATATTGTTTTTGGGCAAGTGTATTTTTATTTTATAATGTATGTATGTATGTACCTACTTACATAGAAGCATCCCTCGGTTTCACCCGCGTAACTCCTGATCCCGCGGCAATATCGGGATAAAAATAGCCCATGTGTTATTCTAGGCCAGGGGTTCCCTAACTTATTTGAGTCGCGCCCCCTTTCGACCATAAAACCGACCATAAAAAAAAATCCGCGCCCCCCCGTCCTCCAGTTCAGATTATCAGGTTAATATTAGTGAGATGTACATTGGGCAGTAGCATTGTCCTATGGTATTATTATTTGTGAGAAGTTAGATGTTATGGAACTAGGCGAAAATTATAGTTTGTTGCAATTCGCCCTCAATGCGCATAACAATAAATTCCATAATCCTGTAAAATAAATACCTACACAATGCTGTCGGCTTTAAACCGGTTTTCAAAGGGTTGTTATTGTTCTAAGTATTGTAAGGAAATTTGCATTTTTTATCAGTGTGTTATTACCTGTTTCGGAATACGTTGCATTTTTGCGACTCTTTAAATCTACACTAATATTATAAAGCGGAAGAGTTTGTTTTTTTGTTTGTTTGAACGCGCTAATCTCAGGAACCGCTGGTCCGATTTGAAAAATTCTTTCAGTGTTGGATAGTCCATTTATTGAGGAAGACTATAGGTTATATTATATTTAAAAAAAAATAGGGATCCTTACTAAAAGTCCAATAATGTAACACAAGGTGTGAAAAAAATTACCCTTAAATTCTTTACATCGCGTGCGCTGCGAAAACTATTGGATAGAGAACAAAACTATGTACTATAACTTTGTAGAACATGTGATTGTCTACAAAAAACATCGCTACACCATATGTCTAACTATTGTAGTTATCTCACAATAAGTGTTTTTGTTATTTTTTTTTATAATTAAAAAGCCGTCGCTTTAATAACCTTTTATTTTGTACCTTGGTATAAATCCCTATCAAAATAAATTACTTCATATTCAAGACGAATTCAATACCTTCCTAGAATCTTTTGAATGATTTAATTCGGACATTTCATTAAAAGATATCGCGATATTAAAAATGTAAGTACATATGTTGCAACCACTGACCTCCACGGTACAAGTCGTTGGACAGGGGATAGCCCACTGAATTCTGTGCCTATTTGATCTGCGCCATGTTGCGCTGTTTACTATTGACAGTGATGGTGACGGGAACTAACTATTCCTACGGGAATGGGACTTACGCGGGTGAAACCGCGGGGCACTGCTAGTTAATAAATATGGCTGGTAGTTCAAGTGGTGCTAGTGGCATTACACATTACAAAAAATAAAGCTACGGTACTTCTACATGCTACATGAAGACTGAGGCTATCTAACACACTGTTTTTATATGATTAAAAAAACGATAATATAATTTTAAATTAAGGGGATTTGTAGACTATTTGTCTACAAATCCCCTGAGTAATCCGCCGTATCGCCGCCAGGGGATTTGTGGACAAAAAGTCTACAAATCCCCGGGGCAGGGGATCATCATGTAAGGGGATTTGTGGAATATGCCGAAATACTTCTGCGCCCCCCCTGGGGGGCGCGCCCCCCAGGGGGGTCCAGGGGGCCTTCTGCTTTCTATATTCCAAGTTTTATCGCAATCGGTTCAGGAGTTTTTGTTTTGTAACAAAGTCACATACATATACATACTTGCAAACTTTCCCGTTTATGTTATTAGTAGGAAGTAGGATATTACTTAGTAGGAAGTAGTAGGAAATATTAGTAGGATATTGTTTTCCGTTTTACAGGTAAGTGCATGCAACACATAGCGAAGTTGCCATGGAAACCGTTGATGGCAATTGTGGTACTAACTCCATGACCATATTAACTTCAACAATACAAAGATTCCCGCCTCCGGACCACCTCCGGTACTCGGTTTTTATTCTATTGGTCTCTACTCTATTTGGAGCCGCTTCAGATGTCTATCCGCTTCAAATCGATAAAGTAACTGCGTCACAGTCCGAAGTCCAACTTGGCGGAATAAGTGCGTAGTTTGTCTAGTCCTTTGACCCAAGAGGTTCTTCTACTGGATGATTGGTGGCGTCTGGAACCTTAAGCAAACACGACGGTCTCCGCGAAATGTCATAGGGGGAACGCCAAATTGGATTTACCGAAAACTGCCCTAATTTTTCTTCTCACGCTCCGAGACTAGCCTAATATATTCTGTTCTAATGAAAACATTTTATATTACACTTTTTATGGGACTTTCTTGGCGGAAAGTTAGACTAAGTAATAATGTATTTTGAATTATGACTGCGATGGGTTTTTCTTACATAGTTTAATGAAACAAAGTGGCTTTTCGTATCTGTCTGTTTATCAGAAACTGCTCCTATACTACACAATGGATGTTGATGCAGTTTTCACCATCTTTTATTAACAGGTTTTTTTGTGCGGAAATTATAATACGTATCTTGACGGGCGAAGCCGGGCGGTTCGATCATACTTTTTTAATTACATGTTAGAAATTCTGATCATGACGTCGATCTAGTTGATCGGTAGAGCTGAAATCAAAGTGCACGTGATAAGACTCCTCAATACGAGGTTCGCCTCGGATCCGTTCGTCCCTTTTCTGTATACTTAGGTTGGTTGTTTGCATTTCTAATTATAATTAAGAGCCGATTAAGTACCAGTCTTTAGTAGGTACAGTCTATTATGCGTATAATATAGTGCTTATGGGTTGCGCTTGTCATGCTTTTCCGTAATTAAATTTTACGCAGGTCGAGTCCCCTTGTCTTTAGGGAGTTAGGAGGTCGTTCACCATAATGTGATGATTATCTAAGTTGCTTTTTGGCATTCATTGAAATTATGTCCGGTACTGAACTTCAGCCAGCCTGAAGTTTGAAACCTAACATTTTCTAGATTACTGGAAGTATTGCACAGCAGAAACCGTAAGGTTCTAGGCTGTAGATTGTGTTGTTTGCGGTGTGATGCGCGTGGGGTGTGGTGCGCAGGGTCGAGTTAAATCGAAGGCTGTGCGGGGCAGTCGGCGCATGCGCGGTGGAGTCCGCCGCGCCGGCTTCGACGGCGGCCGCACCAGTCGCATCGCGCACCCCTCCCGACGCGTCATGTCGCCCAAACCTGCAACCTGACCGAGCACAGCTCAAGGCAAACAAAGTGTTATACCACGGATAATACTCGACGCAACTGCACGGCATTTCGGTAAGTCCGTAGCCGTCCGATCTGTGCTGTTCTGTGCTTTTCTCGGATACCTTGGAAGTAGTCGTAGATGGCGCTAGTGCGGCCGGTGAGTCATCTCTGCGACACGTTTTTCATGGCCGCCCCTTAGATTTCGGTGTCGTCGTTGGTTGCTGGAAGGTTTCAGAAGATGCCTGCAGCAGTGGCTGTTACGTAAGTGCGTCGGTAGTGCAGCGGCCCCGAAGGCAGACACTTTCGATACGCGAAGTGCGCATTCGACTGTGGCCAATTACAGCACGCGAGGATCGCTTCAGGAAAACATTCGACCATTTTGTTCGCGAACCTTGTACTGTGTACTACAGTTGCTTGGTTGATACTGTGTGTTTTTGTGCTCGCTGTAATATGAATCAGTTTGTTGATTGTGTGCTTTTCGATTGTAATAAGACGTTTTCGAGTCGACTCTGTGGGACAAATAGTTTGTTGTGAAATCAGTGTTTATTGATTTTTCGTTCTCTGAAGTGCAGTTTTTCTAATTACATAACCTTTGTCCTTTAGCTGTAACGTTGGTACGAATCTTCATTATTCTGACTCTCTAGGTTGAGGCTTCTCACAACCCGTAACTTGTAACGCAATAATAATAATAACTTGGACTTTATTTATTTGGATTTGATATTGAATTATTCAACATAACATTAATTCTAATTCTTACTAACTCCACAATTGACCAGTAAGTCTCCATACCACGGGATGTAAAGTGTAGCACGCTAACCAAAGATACCTATATCTTTAATCGTTGGTACTTATTGGAGAGAAACATGTATGTGTACCACTTACAATTTAACGAGTTAAGCAACGCTTGGCACGGTCATTCGTTTGATCGGTGACTGATAAAATAAGTGTCTGGCAAAGAGAAAATCTCTGGCTTCTCCGTGCTTCGAAATACACGTTAAGCGGTCGGTCTCGGTTGCTAATTAATTAAAGGCCTTAAGGGGATCTGAAAATTATCAAAAACTAGCTGACCCGACAGACGTTGTCCTGTCGTTTAGTATAAAAAAATAAAATTCATCAAAATCGGTTTAGCATTTTTTCTTTCATAAGAACCATCTCCTGACAATAGCAAACGCAACAAAAAAAGAATTATCAAAATCGGTCCAGCCGTTCACGCGTGATGTCGTGACAACGGAACGGGTTTCATTTTTAGGGTTCCGTAGCCAAATGGCAAAAAACGGAACCCTTATAGATTCGTCATGTCTGTCTGTCTGTCTGTCCGTCCGTCCGTATGTCACAGCCACTTTTTTCCGAAACTATAAGAGCTATAGTGTTAAAACTTGGTAAGTAGATGTATTCAGTGAACCGCATTTAGATTTTTACACAAAAATAGAAAAAAGTACCAAATTTTTGGGGTTCCCCATACATAGAACTAAAACTCAAAAAAAATATTTTCATCAAACCTATTCATGTGGGGTATCAATAGATAGGTCTTCAAAAATGATATTGAGGTTTCTAAAATCATTTTTTTCTAAACTAAATAGTTTGCGCGAGAGACGCTCCCAAAGTGGTAAAATGTGTGTCCCCCCCCCTGTAACTTCTAAAATAATGGAATGATAAAAGTAAAAATTATATATGATGTACATTACTATGCAAACTTCCAACGAAAATTGGTTTGAACGAGATCTATTAAGTATTTTTTTTTAAAACGTCATAAATCGTAAACCACAATTTACCTTTCAAAACAAAATCTGTTGTATTGATAATGGTACGGAACCCTTTGTGCGCGAGTCCGACTCGCACTTGGCCGGTTTTATATATATAGATAGATAAGCTTCAGTACTATAAGAAAAGAACAAATCGCTTGTACACATTAATATAATATGTGCTACCTTTGTATATCTTTGTTATGAAAGAACATTATTATTAAAAGAAAATTATACTTACAAATTAATAACCTCTTTTTTGGAATTCAGTCAAACACTACAATATGAGACTAAAATTTCGCTTAAGAGGGCATTCCTTAAGAAATGCTAGAATGGCCACTTACGATTTTAGAATACAAAAGGCTTTACTTCATTAAACGACTCTACAAAAGAAAACGTTATTGCTTAATAGATTAGTCTACACATTAACCGTTGTCTATTAACTAAACATCTTAGTCGAAAATAAAGACATTTTTCGATTTTAATCGCGTGGTGTTCATGACTATTCGCATTATCTCCACGCTCAACGTTTTCGAGACCTTTCCAGGTCCCTTCTTCAGGATTGACTGAAATACTTGAAATACTTAGTTTTTGAGAAAATCAGTCTACTTTTTACTTAAACTGCTGTTATGTCCTTTGCGCTTTTACAAAGGACAGATGTCCGACGGACGCAAAACAAATTTAAACTAAACAATATTTAATAAACATTTATTAATACGAAGATAAAGAATACCATTCCGTCATTTTACCTCTTGATATTTCGGCAATCTAATACAGTTAGGTATCATGAAACACGATAAATTTATGAGAGCAAAACTAAAATTGTATCTTGACTTTCATTTGATTTCTCTTTTAATTACCGAGGTGAATGCACCTACTTGTTCCGTTACTCATTTTCAAATTAATACCTACCTATGTACAGTTGAGTTCGAAAATTCCTTTAAAACGTTATGGAAATGTTAAATTCTTCTCTATATCAATGTTTGTTTCTTTGTTTTTAAAATATCTTTATTAACAATGAACTTAAGAAAACATATGATTTGGAGCCGAAGTAAAAACCTATTTTTAACCCCCGACGGAAAAAGAGGGGTGTTATAAGTTTGACGTGTCTGTGTGTCTGTCTGTCTGTCTGTCTGTCTGTGGCATCGTAGCTCACGAACGGATGAACCGATTTGAATGTAGTTTTTTTTGTTTAATAGGTGTCATTTGCGCGAGTGTTCTTAGCTATGTTTGATCAAAATCGGTTCAGCCGTTCATAATATATGTTGGTTGAAGCTCGGAAATAAAAACCGAATGTTTTCAAATATGCCCGAGTGGGGTATCAAATAAAAGAGCATGACTGTTGTGACAACAATATGCAAGTTTCATCAAAATCGGTTCAGCCGTTCAAAGTATATGTAGGGTCAAACTCGGAAATAAAAACCGAATGTTTTCAAATATACCCGAGTGGGGTATCAAATAAAAGGACGTAACTTTTGTGACAACAATAAGCATGTTTAATCAAAATCGCTTTTACAAAAAGGGTGAAATAAAAAAATTAAATTAAAAATTAAAAAAACCCCCGACTTAAAAAATCTTCAAAGTTAAAACAAAACTAAACTTTAAAAAGGCAAAAATAATAAGCCGAAAACAAATTTCATGTCTCTGAGTAGGTACGTGGTACCTTACGTTCCCGCGTCGGGGGACGCGGGAATGTGTCACAGAAGTTGATGGTAACCGACCCGTGCTTATAGTATCTAACGTTCCCGCGTCCCCCGACGCGGGAACGTAAGGTACCACGTACCTACTCAGAGACATGAAATTTGTTTTCGGCTTATTATTTTTGCCTTTTTAATATGTCACTAAGTAGGTCCGTAGGAGTTTTTCAATTTTTGTAACATAATTCTCGACAAAAAACCAAAAACTATTTTTCTTTGAATCAAAACAAACAAAAATGTTTTGATAATTTGCAGTTATTCTGGTCATTTTTACTGAATAAGAACCCTAAAAAATGGTGAGCGTTTGACCACCATTCCACCAAATAGTAAGCCACAAGGTGTTCTAAAATGTACTTTTTTAAGATGCTCCTTATGATGCTCACCTTAAAAACTGAACGGAAACAAACCAGTCTGTCTTTCTTAATCAATGATATCAAGTAGTTAAACACCTGATAGCCTAATCATCCAATAAAATTATCCAAATATCATTGCAATTTTAAGAATATTTTTCGATATAATTTTCTTTGGAGAATACCGTTTTCCATACATTTCTGAGCCAAGAGTGCGATCGAAACTTTATTGTCCCGTTGCAAGTTATAGTTTTATTTTGAATAGCTGTGCCCGCGACTTCGTCAGCGTTTTTCGGACTACCTACCCATCGCTGTGCAAAAGTCTACACTTGAACGGACGATCAGGGAAGTCTGTTGCTGAGCAGAAGAGAATCATGGCGGAGTCTATTTAAGTGTAGATTTTTCACAGCGCAGCGGTAGGTAACGTGTGGCATGCTTATTCACATTACTTATTATAAGATGTAGCCTTTATCGAAAATATAAAAAAAATCAAAACCCGACTTCGAAAATAAGGTCAAAACAATAAAAATAAGCTCTCCTACATACAGTGCAACCGACTTATCTGTTATGTAAGCTAAAGTCGGGCAGCTTAACTACATGATATCTTTTTTTTACGTGGGTAATGCGCCTTATGCACCGTCAGGCCACTCTCGTTGGGCTCCCTACCATAGGTTTATAATCTAAACCCCCATGGTGTCCCTCGCTACACAAGGGTCGAGGCCAGTGAGAATTCCTCATGGACTACATCCCGACAACGGCGGCCTTTCCAAGCCTCATCTCTGCCTCTGCCCGATAGACAATCCCTCTCCATCTCCCCTCCCTCGGCACGATCACGCCATCGTCTCGAGGTCCCCAAAGCCGGTGATAAAGCCCCCCACCGAGTTCACCACCAGAGGCTGAAGTGATTTTTTATAGTGGTTGTATTCCACGCGGCCCCTTTCTTGCGGAAAGGACCCCCGAGCCCGCTGACGCGGGATTACGGAGCCAGGCCAGGCAAGCCCGGTTTCCCACGTCGTGCGCCTCTTAGCTTGCAGCTACTGAGTCCCCTCACAACGGCACGGTGGGCGACCATCTGGAGGGTAAAACGTAACGTCGTGTCCGGGACTCGGGACTCGAACGCGCAGCCCTCGAATCGGAAACCATCACTCGGCTCGGCAGGCCACCGTTCCTTAAAAAGGGAATGCGGTCTGTGATTCGAACGCGGAACCCTCGACTCGGAATCCACAACTGCCATCGTGCCACGTAAACTACATGCAATCTGCATCTACCCAGTAAAACTGTCCGATTACAGCTATATTTCTGCTTCAGTACTATAAGAAAAGAACAAATCGCTTGTACACATTAATATAATATGTGCTACCTTTGTATATCTTTGTTATGAAAGAACATTATTATTAAAAGAAAATTATACTTACAAATTAATAACCTCTTTTTTGGAATTCAGTCAAACACTACAATATGAGACTAAAATTTCGCTTAAGAGGGCATTCCTTAAGAAATGCTAGAATGGCCACTTACGATTTTAGAATACAAAAGGCTTTACTTCATTAAACGACTCTACAAAAGAAAACGTTATTGCTTAATAGATTAGTCTACACATTAACCGTTGTCTATTAACTAAACATCTTAGTCGAAAATAAAGACATTTTTCGATTTTAATCGCGTGGTGTTCATGACTATTCGCATTATCTCCACGCTCAACGTTTTCGAGACCTTTCCAGGTCCCTTCTTCAGGATTGACTGAAATACTTGAAATACTTAGTTTTTGAGAAAATCAGTCTACTTTTTACTTAAACTGCTGTTATGTCCTTTGCGCTTTTACAAAGGACAGATGTCCGACGGACGCAAAACAAATTTAAACTAAACAATATTTAATAAACATTTATTAATACGAAGATAAAGAATACCATTCCGTCATTTTACCTCTTGATATTTCGGCAATCTAATACAGTTAGGTATCATGAAACACGATAAATTTATGAGAGCAAAACTAAAATTGTATCTTGACTTTCATTTGATTTCTCTTTTAATTACCGAGGTGAATGCACCTACTTGTTCCGTTACTCATTTTCAAATTAATACCTACCTATGTACAGTTGAGTTCGAAAATTCCTTTAAAACGTTATGGAAATGTTAAATTCTTCTCTATATCAATGTTTGTTTCTTTGTTTTTAAAATATCTTTATTAACAATGAACTTAAGAAAACATATGATTTGGAGCCGAAGTAAAAACCTATTTTTAACCCCCGACGGAAAAAGAGGGGTGTTATAAGTTTGACGTGTCTGTGTGTCTGTCTGTCTGTCTGTCTGTCTGTGGCATCGTAGCTCACGAACGGATGAACCGATTTGAATGTAGTTTTTTTTGTTTAATAGGTGTCATTTGCGCGAGTGTTCTTAGCTATGTTTGATCAAAATCGGTTCAGCCGTTCATAATATATGTTGGTTGAAGCTCGGAAATAAAAACCGAATGTTTTCAAATATGCCCGAGTGGGGTATCAAATAAAAGAGCATGACTGTTGTGACAACAATATGCAAGTTTCATCAAAATCGGTTCAGCCGTTCAAAGTATATGTAGGGTCAAACTCGGAAATAAAAACCGAATGTTTTCAAATATACCCGAGTGGGGTATCAAATAAAAGGACGTAACTTTTGTGACAACAATAAGCATGTTTAATCAAAATCGCTTTTACAAAAAGGGTGAAATAAAAAAATTAAATTAAAAATTAAAAAAACCCCCGACTTAAAAAATCTTCAAAGTTAAAACAAAACTAAACTTTAAAAAGGCAAAAATAATAAGCCGAAAACAAATTTCATGTCTCTGAGTAGGTACGTGGTACCTTACGTTCCCGCGTCGGGGGACGCGGGAATGTGTCACAGAAGTTGATGGTAACCGACCCGTGCTTATAGTATCTAACGTTCCCGCGTCCCCCGACGCGGGAACGTAAGGTACCACGTACCTACTCAGAGACATGAAATTTGTTTTCGGCTTATTATTTTTGCCTTTTTAATATGTCACTAAGTAGGTCCGTAGGAGTTTTTCAATTTTTGTAACATAATTCTCGACAAAAAACCAAAAACTATTTTTCTTTGAATCAAAACAAACAAAAATGTTTTGATAATTTGCAGTTATTCTGGTCATTTTTACTGAATAAGAACCCTAAAAAATGGTGAGCGTTTGACCACCATTCCACCAAATAGTAAGCCACAAGGTGTTCTAAAATGTACTTTTTTAAGATGCTCCTTATGATGCTCACCTTAAAAACTGAACGGAAACAAACCAGTCTGTCTTTCTTAATCAATGATATCAAGTAGTTAAACACCTGATAGCCTAATCATCCAATAAAATTATCCAAATATCATTGCAATTTTAAGAATATTTTTCGATATAATTTTCTTTGGAGAATACCGTTTTCCATACATTTCTGAGCCAAGAGTGCGATCGAAACTTTATTGTCCCGTTGCAAGTTATAGTTTTATTTTGAATAGCTGTGCCCGCGACTTCGTCAGCGTTTTTCGGACTACCTACCCATCGCTGTGCAAAAGTCTACACTTGAACGGACGATCAGGGAAGTCTGTTGCTGAGCAGAAGAGAATCATGGCGGAGTCTATTTAAGTGTAGATTTTTCACAGCGCAGCGGTAGGTAACGTGTGGCATGCTTATTCACATTACTTATTATAAGATGTAGCCTTTATCGAAAATATAAAAAAAATCAAAACCCGACTTCGAAAATAAGGTCAAAACAATAAAAATAAGCTCTCCTACATACAGTGCAACCGACTTATCTGTTATGTAAGCTAAAGTCGGGCAGCTTAACTACATGATATCTTTTTTTTACGTGGGTAATGCGCCTTATGCACCGTCAGGCCACTCTCGTTGGGCTCCCTACCATAGGTTTATAATCTAAACCCCCATGGTGTCCCTCGCTACACAAGGGTCGAGGCCAGTGAGAATTCCTCATGGACTACATCCCGACAACGGCGGCCTTTCCAAGCCTCATCTCTGCCTCTGCCCGATAGACAATCCCTCTCCATCTCCCCTCCCTCGGCACGATCACGCCATCGTCTCGAGGTCCCCAAAGCCGGTGATAAAGCCCCCCACCGAGTTCACCACCAGAGGCTGAAGTGATTTTTTATAGTGGTTGTATTCCACGCGGCCCCTTTCTTGCGGAAAGGACCCCCGAGCCCGCTGACGCGGGATTACGGAGCCAGGCCAGGCAAGCCCGGTTTCCCACGTCGTGCGCCTCTTAGCTTGCAGCTACTGAGTCCCCTCACAACGGCACGGTGGGCGACCATCTGGAGGGTAAAACGTAACGTCGTGTCCGGGACTCGGGACTCGAACGCGCAGCCCTCGAATCGGAAACCATCACTCGGCTCGGCAGGCCACCGTTCCTTAAAAAGGGAATGCGGTCTGTGATTCGAACGCGGAACCCTCGACTCGGAATCCACAACTGCCATCGTGCCACGTAAACTACATGCAATCTGCATCTACCCAGTAAAACTGTCCGATTACAGCTATATTTTTTAATCATTTTTATTGCATTTTCGACTGCTACTAAAAATTATCAAAATTGTAACCGTAACTTTAATCACTGAGGGACTTTTGAGAAGGTGGTTTCAGGGGGTCCATCAATTTGTACTTAGTTCTTTATAAGCCGATTCTATTGATGGAAGTCCAAAAATTAGTAATTTACAGCATTATGGGATGCTATTCTGCTTATCATTCCGAAGGTTCTCATCAGATCTTCACCAACAATTTATGGGACCAACTCGGGACTCTCACTTTCCAAATAATAAAAAAAGAATGTTCGAAACCGGACTTTATTTGCCGGAGTACGGTGTGAACATATTCACATACAAAAAGCCATCAATATGCGGGTAGAATTGAGCAGCTCCTCTTTTTTTTAAAGTCGGTTAAAACCAGCCATTATAAAAAAAATCCGTATGTCCGAAGGATCCGGATATGTGGAGAGACATAGGTATACGGTATTTTAGGAATATCCTGCAAAAAAACTGGATATCCGGTTTTTTTTATTTTCGACCGGATATCCGGTTAATCATGTGTTGATTCCACACAACATACTTCTTCAATACAACATTTAAACTAATTAGGTAAAAACAGAAAAAACACTTTATCCGGATAACCGGATAAAATATCCGGATAAAAAGTACCCTATATGTTAATCGGGGTCTAAATCTATCTGCGTACCAAATTTGGTCAAAATCGGATAAGCCGTTTCTGAGATTAGCGGGCACAAAGGCACACACAAACAGACAAACAGATAAACAGACAAACAGATAAACAGACAAACAGACAAACAGACAACCAGAAAAATAGAAAAATAGGTTCTACTGCGTTAATAGATACCCCTACAATTTATCTTTTTTTTATATCTTCCAAAAACAGACACCGTTAAGTTACGATTTTATTATATGTATAGAATAGATGTATTGTTTGTAATTGCAATGAAATTTTAGACAATTATATTACAGAAAAAACCCCTGTAATAGAATAGTACGCGTGCGCCCCAGATTTTGTCAGTAAATGTATCAGATGTGTTGCGCACGGTCAGCCGGCCGCGCATGCGCCGGACCGTGACGGAAATCAAACGGTCGCTTGACCTGCTTGCAGCAAAACGAACTGTAATTACACCAATGTACGATGTTATTGAAAAACTATTCAGTACAACGACTTACCACGTGGCACGTACCGTATTGTTGACGTCACTGCAACGCTATAAGGCTTAGAACGCACTGCGATATAACGCAAGCGGTTTACGAAAAGCTGAAAACGCAGAACCGCGTATAAACAAGCAAAATCAGTCATTTAAAAAAACGCTATTGCGTGGGCTTGTATAGAAAGCTATGTGTTGCATTTTTTTGCAGTTTCAGACCTACGGAAAAACGCAGGCGTTTAATTGCAGTGCGTTCTAAGCCTAATGGAAGATTAGTGCTAGTCGAAAGACATGCTGAGTTGGTGACCGTTGTGCAACAAATTGTTAATTTAGTGAATTATGGTTACGAGTTGTAATTTTTGTATCTTCGATGTGAATAATCGATGTTCTGAACCAGCAGGGCTACTGCGTTTCTTTCGACTTATAATTTCTGATGTTCGAAATTCAAATTTGTTTGAAACTGCTGGAGAAAATTATCGGTCGATCCGACCGATAATTTTCTTAAATTACGAAATAAAGTAGGGCCTCAGGTTGACCACAACCTTAACAGTAGATATGGCATCAGAGGAAAGACAGTTGAAACAAGCCACTAAAATAACAATACCTCAAATGATACTTCCGGCGTCATTCATAGACCTCATTTTAGCACCCGCAGCGATTGTCATTTCATTACGATAGACGTTACGATACCGATAAAGCACTGCAGCGGCTTTTTATATTTATTTCGCGCAAAATGCAAATGGAATATGTTTGAGAAATCACCTTTAGTGCTAGTACATTACATCTTAATTGTAACGAAAATGTTCTACAGAACATTATGACTTCATATTTTCACCTTTAAATATATCTGCTAGAACTCTCATTAAACCAACGAACAGTATGAAAATTACCACACGAAAGGCCAAGTTATAAGCACCGCACCGTCTCAATGACGTCACGAGTCACGACACATCCACCACCCATTCTCGGTGGCTAAGTGTAACTGTTATTGCTTGTAAAACGGCGTCAAGTCTCCTACTGCCTACGCTTTCCCCTCATTACGGGCTTGCCTTTATAACTCCACTTATTTTACCCTGGTATTTTCCTGGCAAAGCTGCCTGTTGAAGGATTTTCTTGATTGTGTTGTAAGGCTGATTGAAAGCCTTGAGCTTCAGAGACATTGTGCTTGAATTATATATTTATTTCTTTGGCTACCTATGTGTTGATTTCTGTTAGAGTTTTACCTTAGAATTTCTGCTAATATTTTAGACCAAGAAATTGCATTGCTCTCTTCCGATTTGAACATTATAGGTTTCGGTGATCTTAAGGCAAATTACGGTGTTTTTCGAATATTTACTGTTGGTCTCCATGTTTTGGGGATTCGCACCTTCGAGTTCTGGTTCTAGGCAGCAATTTTTAGGGGTCCGTACTCCAAGGATAAAAACGGGACCTTTATACTAAGGCTCCACTGTGCGTGTGCCTTCACTCTCTCACCAGGCTCGTATCTCATGAACTGTGATAGCTGGACAGTTGCAATTTTTACAGATAATATATTTTTGTTGCCGCTATAACAACAATAAAAAACTTCAGTGCGGCTCCCATACAACAAACGCGATTGTTTTGTGATAAAGATACCGACCCTTCGTGCGCGGGTCCGACTCGCACGTGGCCGGGTTGTTTTTAGGTTAGATATCTACATTGTAGTTAGATATTGAGTATCCATATTAACGTGTTATTTTCCTTCGTTCCAGAAGTAACTTCGCTCCAGTACCGATGCTCTAGTGTCTCCGTGGTGACAGCAAACAGCCGCCATGTCGTCGGTGAAGGTGGCGGTCAGGGTCCGCCCCTTCAACTCGAGGGAGATAGCGAGGGAGAGCAAATGTATCATAGAAATGACTGGCAACACTACAAGTAAGTTTTTTAATTTAATCTTCTTCTTCTTCTTGTTCCACTCCTATCGGAGGTTGGACAACATCAGGGCAATTTTTATTTTAGAGGCTGCAGCTCTAAAAAGAGTGGTGGTACTGCAGCCGAACCAATCTCTTAGGTTCTTCAGCCAAGAGTGGCGTCTCCGGCCGACACTTCTTTTTCCAGCGATCTTTCCCTGGATGATGAGCTGGAGTAACTTGTACTTTTCATTTCTCATGGCGTGACCAAAGTACGACAATTTTCTACATTTGATGGTGTTCACAAGCTCTAATTTCATTATTCATAACTTTATTTAATTTAATACATAGATCCAATTTGTGTCCAATGGACTGTCACTTCCTGACGATCTTGAGTTCTCGAGGTCCAACCTCGCCCTGCGTGCTTATGACATTGGCCTTACATCTCATTGATCCATTGATTGATTTACTAATTTTTCGTTGAGAAAAATGCTTTTCCAAACATCACTGCCTTACGTCTGACTGCCTAACCTAATGAGGTACATAATCCAAAAAAATCTGTTTCTAGACTCACGGTAATAGTAATGAACCAAAAGGGCTGCCACATTAGGCCATAACTGGTCGATGCGGAATCTAAAAAAGTCCACTCACACAATAATAATAATTTCCAAACAATCGGCTACCGACATATTTATAGTATAAGCTATGGTCCTCAAAATATTTAACAGAATCAATTGCCATTGTCTTCTTCTTCTTCCTCCCCTTGTCCCAGTTTATCCGGGGTCGGGTCTCCTCGTATTTTTGCGCCAGGTCGTATGATCCTGGGTTGTCGGATGGTCTAAATTTTGTGACTTCATCAGCTCAGAAAGAGACAAAAGAACACAATGGAAAAATTACTAAAATTATACTAAACATGTAATATTTACGACCTGTATAAGAACCGAGCTGAGAGGACCTGGATGATTCCAGGTCATAAAAACAAACAGTCTATCTTGGCTTGGCCATGTACATTGAATGGAATTAGACAGGTTACCGAAACGTTTGGTTGAGTCCAACCCTGACGGTGACCCAGGATTGGAAGGCCGAGGCTAAAGATGAAGTTACCAAAACCCTTAAAACTCTCGGCTTTGAGAACTGGAAGTGAGCGGCGTTTGATAGGAATGGATGGAAGAAAGCGTAAAAGGAGGCTTGGGCCCAAAAAGGACTGTAAAGCCATTGATGATGATGACATGTTATTTTTAATCAAAGATAGTTCTCATAAGGTGCAGCCTAGACACTTCAGACAAAAAACGATACGAGTAGGTAGGTACGATTCACATTTTTACAAAAAACCGCTGGCAACACAAAGGTCATTCACACATCGATTTTGTCCACGTTATCTATCACCTTCATCCGACCGTGTTCCATGTGTGTAACGACTATCGATCAACATGTCCATCCATATGTCCTTTTATGCTCTTATCGCATATCAGATAAATTCGCAAATGGAGGAGTGTTTGCTGGTACCAAATCATATTTTGATGATATTGGAAGGTTTTCCTGATAGTTTTCGTACTTTCGTAAAAGGTACCACAGGCGGAGATGAGTTAGCCATTTTATAAAGCGACCTTCTAAAAATGTAGAGCATAAATATCCGGATAAAAGTCCATGTCTTCAGCATCTACATATATTTCATCACAATCAGTTTAGTAGCTTTCCTTAAAGAAGCAACAATACGTACACATTACGTAATATTACTTGTATAATTTTCAATTGGAAATACATTAGGATGTGTAGTAGGTAAACTGACTATTTATAGATTCGGGAACGAAATTGACGTGGATTTTTCCCTTCTGATTTTCTCCTGACAAACATACTTAAGTTAAAGTAATTTTCCTATAGCATGTTATGGCTTTACTATTTTCTTGTTAACTGTTCCAGATTAGTTCTATTCGTCCCCTGTTTCCCATTATTTGTACATTAACCTCATGGTACAGTTCATTGGTCGAACCTTGCAAATGTAGAACCGAGTTAAGAAACTCATTACTACAAGTACTTCGATTTTTAATTTCAGACTACGATCTAACGGTTTGGTTCTTTGTATTTGACATTTTTCTTCAGAAAGATGTGTCAATTCATAGTCTTCAATTAAAAAACTAAGTTATAGTTGTGAACGAATATTCATAGAGCCGTATTCAGATTTTGGTCTCAGATGTAGGTAATGTATTTATAAAAAAAAGTATAATATGTGGTAAGTATACCCGTTGTGTAGTTGGTACCCATAGTACAAGCCTAATGCTTAGTTTAGGGGTAGATTGCGCTTTGTGCAACGTCCTGTATTAATAATATTTATTTACTAGCTGTGCCCGCGACTTCGTCAGCGTTTTTCGAACACCTACTTATCGCTGTGCAAAAATCTATGCTTAAACGGACAACCAGGGAAGACTGTTGCTGAGCTGAAGACAATCATGGCAGAGTTTGTTTAAGTGTTGATTTTGCGCAGCGGTAGGTAACTTGTAAGTAGGGTAGGTAACGACAAAGTAGCCTTAGTAGAAAATATAAAAAAATTAACCTGACTTAAAAAATTGAAGAAATTAAGCCCCCTCGGCGTTCCTCCTTCCGCAAGTGCCGAGGTCAGTGGGAATTCCTCGCGGACTACATCCACCTACTCGGACGGCCTCATCTCTGTCCCGAAGGACAATCCCTTTCCAAGAGGCACGGACACGCCACTATCTCAAGATTGAGAGTCTAGAGATAGCCGGCGGTAATCCTAGGCTCCGAAAGCCCCAAGTTCACCACCCCGGGCTGAGGCGATTTTTTAAAGTGGTTGTCTTCCACGCGGCCTTCCCTCCTTGCTGAAAGGACCCTCGGACCCGCTGACGCAGACTTGCGGTTGACTGACAGGCCCTGGCAAAAACCACGACGGCCCGGCACCCCCTCGTAATTTTTTATAGTGGTTTTCGTCCACGCGGCCCCTTCCTTGCGAAAAAGGATCCCCGACCCCGCTGATGCGGGTTCACGGGTTAGAAGCCAGGCAAGCCCGGCTTCCCACCTTGTGCGCCTTGCAGCTTCACTGCCCGCCGCCCAGCTACTGAGTCCCCCCACAACTGTAAGGTGGACGTACATCGGGAGGGAAACTACACGCAATCTGAAAAACTGCCCGACTTCAGCTTACATAACAAATAAGTTGGTGGTACAGTATAGGAGAAGTTATTTTGTCCCTTTTTTCTGAAGTCGGTTTTAATTTTTTTAATTTATCTTATTTTACCCTTTTTGGTGCATTCTTGACTGCCAATAAAAATCATCAAAATTGTAACCGTAACTTTAATCACTGAGGAGTTTTTCTGATGAGAAAGTGGTTTCATGGGGTCCATAAAGTTGTACCTAGTACTTCATAATATTATATTGATGGAAATCCATGCATTGATACATACATACATACAAACCATATACGGGTCGAATTCAGAACCTCCTCCTTTTTTGAAGTCGGTTAAAAATAGATACTACTCATAATTTTTTTCATTTAGTATCGTCCAAAAACAGACATGTCTCATTTACAATTTTAGTGTACCTATAGATTTTTGAATTATCGGTCGGTCCGACCAAAAAGTTTCTTTAACAGTTTCAAACAAATTTTAAATTTCGAACGTCACAAATTATCATTCGGAGAAACGCAGTAGGCCTTCTGGACATACGGATAGGTTCAATATCTGATTTTTTTGGAATTTCCGGATAACCGGTTTTTTGGTTCTAATTTTTCGATATCCAGATATCCGGAAATTACGTGTTGATTGCTCACAACATACTTCTTTGATACAACATTGAAATCAATTAGGAGAAAATTAGAAAAATCACTTTTTCCGGATAACCGGACTTGATATCCGGATAAAAAATAGCCTAAAGCCTAATCGGGGTCAAAAGCTATCTGCATACCGAATTTGGTTAAAATCGTATGAGCCGTTTCTGAGATTAGCGTAGTCAAAGCCACACACAAACAGACAAACAGACAACCTTTTTATTTTTTTAATAGGTTCTTTTGCGTTAATAGATACCCATAAAATATGATTTTTTTTAGTATCTTCAAAAAACAGACAAACAGACAACCAGAAAAACAGAAAAATAGGTTCTACTGCGTTAATAGATACCCATACAATTTATATTTTTTTTATATCTTCCAAAAACAGACACCGCTAAGTTACGATTTTATTATATGTATAGATAGATAGATTTGCTAAGCAAGCAAAGTGTAACTTTACTATTTCTACCAATTGAACCCTCCAAAACTTCAGTCTGAATATAAGGGCTGATATAATATTAATACTTTTCAAGTAGAAACCCCCACTTATCAATATTGCTTTGAATGTAATCTGTGTTCTTAAAATATGCATTTATATTGGTCCTACGGTACATGTTGGGAAAATCAATGAGAGTAGCGCGCAGGACCGCCTCCGACCGATCCGGGGTCACATTCCTACCCGCAATTTAATCTCGACTCACTATAAATAAAACAAATTAGAATGTATTTCATTCTGTGGAGACGTTTTAAAGCTTTGAACCGAACTACCGTTGACCTTTCAGGCTTTCATGATAAGCCAATACCTCTATGCTGAAGGTATTTCGTTGTTAGTACTAATATAACTTGCTCCTACGTCCGTTAGTGACCTCTGTTGTGGTGGGCGGTGGGTGGCGAAACTCGCCTGTGACGCAGAAGGTTGTGGGTTTGAAGTTGGTCTTGTAAACAAATATTTGTATCATCTCTGGTAATTTTATACTTATGCGAGGAAGGAAAACATTGTGAGGAAATCGACATGTTTTAGGAATCTCCAAGGTACGAATGGATATCTGATCCAGAGTAGGCTCTCGTGATGTCTTAGTAAGTTTTCGCTGGGCCTTTTCCGCACTTAGCCTCACAATCGGGCCATTGTACGTGATTTCTTAGAGGGGTTAAGCAGTAAGACGCCACGGGATCCTACTCCGAATTGGCGACCTTCAGACCGTGGTGAGTCCTAGGACATGTCGGTGTCCTCACGATGTTTTCCTTCACCGTAAGAGTAATGTTATTAGCGCACTTAACTTTCTCTTAACGAAAAAGACATTGAGAAAGATATTTATTTATTGTTTATATTATACTGACTACATATATGGATCAGTTTAATCTCTGCCTGACTGACATAACTTCGTATCGTCTATACCTATATAAAACAGCCTCAAGGCTCTGAAGCGATTCATCCACATCTGCCTGACCGGATGCACTGAACAGATTTTCCGGTTCAGTTTGATTTTTCCGTACGTTCATTAATACAAAATATAATGAACTCTACATAATATGTACATAGAACTACTTACAGCCGAATACAGGAACGCTTGGAATTTGAGGCGTACTTAAATAATTGAGCAGCTTCTAAATTTAAAATTAGTATGGGTTTTTTTGAGTTTGAGAGGTGCTTAGTTGTTTAAGTAGAATTCAAATTTTGAGTTGCGCTTCTGTATTCGGCTGTTAGGATATTAAATAAATGTCTTCAGTTCAATTAGGCGTGTCACTTGTTTTTCTCAAGTTATTTCATTCAAGTTTTTCTAGAAAATGACATGAATTTATGCGAAACAATTATGTTGATGACGCAAAAGCTTCGTGTAGGCGGGACTACGGCGAACGATAGATTAAGTTTATTTAAGCTACTTTCCGTGCAATGTAGGTACCAACCAATCCATTATAAGATTTTTTATTGCGTGTTGATTTTTTTTGTTTTCTTTATTTAGATAGGGTTTCTAAATTCAATATACAATCCGTTCTATTTACGGACAGTATGGTGTAGTATCTCAAACTGTTAGTTACAAATGTTATCTCAATCTCAAACAATGCCTTTAAACCGTCACCGGACAAAGTTATTAAAGGGCTAAGATTTAAAACAGTCTGAAGACTTCGAAACTGACCACTTTGCAAGAAAAAAGGTCTCGAAAAACACGCCAAATCACACTTTATTTGCCTTTGGACCATGCCTCTCTACGCCGCCGTCACAGAGTTTATTAGTTATAGCAGCTCCCCTCGGTTTCACCCGCATAAGTCCCGATCCCGTGGGAATATCGGGATCAAAAATAGCCTATAGCCGTCCTCAATAAATGGACTATCCAACACCGAAAGAATTTTTCAAATCGGACCAGTGGTTCCTGAGATTAGCGCGTTCAAACAAACAAACTCTTCCGCTTTATAATATTAAGTATAGATATTAAAAATTAGCATAGTGGATTACATGTTGTCCCACGAAAGTCGCACATTTTTGCGAAAGTGACATTCTGCATCAAGACTTTCTCTACTCGAATGACAGACAGCAGAGATCCTTTAGTTTATTTATATTATACATCTACTAGCTGACCCGGCAAACGTTGTTTTGCCTTATAAATTATAGATAGTAGCCGATTCTCAGACCTACTGAATACGCATATAAAATTTGGTAAAAATCGGTCGCGCCGTTTCGGAGGAGTACGGTAACTAACATTGTGACATGGAAACTTTATATACTAGAATACTCATATTATAAAAAGGTAACGTTAGTAACATGTAGGTATGTACATATATTAGAGGTAATCTCTGAAAGCAGGTCCACAGGACCGATTTAAAAAATCCTTTCACCAAAATAGAAAGCTACAATATGAGGAGTAACATAGGCTACTTAGGATCCCGATATTCCCACGGGATCGGGACTTACGCACGTGATTGCGTGGTTTACAGCTTGTGTATAATATAAATCTAAAGTAATTAATAGTTTATTCTATCTACAAGGTTCTTCTCCAGGCTAATTTTATTTCGTTGAAATGATACGCTCCCGAGCTGATGTTCAGTAATGAAGATTGACGTAACAGCGTCGTAAACGGCCCCTTTTCAACTTAAGTACTGATAACAACTGCGGAAACGACCTTTATTTTTATGAGAATTGATCTGTATTTTCTATTTATTCTGGTTAGGTATTCTACCGTTCTTTTTGTGGACTGTTTTTAATGGATGTACAATTTTGTGTCCAACTTGCTGTATCCCGTGGTTTTACTCGCACATGTCTAGATTCCGTGGGAATTTACAAAAATCCTTTCTTAGGCCCTAATTATACAGAAAAGGCGTAAGGTGAAGGCGTGGAGCAGGCGGAAAATTTTAAATTGGAATAAGTCAGTTGCGCGACGCTCCAGTATAATTCTCGCCGTCTATCTGTTTTGTATGAATTTTGTATGAAAATGTTTTACCTTACGCCTTTTCTGTATAATTTGGGCCTTACGGGATGCCTACATCACATAAAGAACACACTCTCTAAATTTGAGCTCTCTTCTATCAGCGATATAGACTGTACGTTGATAGTCAGTCAGTCAGAACATAGCATTTTATAGATTTGGTTAGATGATGATTGATGAATTAATTTTAGCTTCAAACATTTTAGCATTGAACGCGTTAGACGTTGTTTAACTCAACCCCAGAAAAATAAAAATCGGCCAAGTGCGAGTCGAACTCGCGCCCTAAGGGTTCCGTACTATTATTTTAGACTGACGGATAGTGAAGTCTTAGTAAAAGGGTTCCTTTTTTATCCTTTGAGTACGGAACCCTAAATATGATTTAAAGTGTTTGTGACTTGTACCATTATATATTCTGTGATTCAACGTAAAGCTCTTTAATAAATTAGTTAAAACTTCTCAGACAGTTATTTTTAAACTCGACGTAGAATATTCGCATTAAAAATGCATTGCAGCAAGTTTTTCTCGTTTAATTTTCACCGTGGTAGTTTCAACGCGACGCGACGCGACGACGTTAAATGCTTTTTCGACTGCAGAATAACAGTCGAGAGAGGAAAGTATACCTGCCCTTTCTCCATACAAACTTAGTCGACTGTTTCCTCCCTGGATAAAGAAATTAGAGCAAATATGTTTATGCCATAAAAACGTAAGGGCATGGTAATGGCTGATATAGGTTTTATGCCATTGTAAAGTGTGTATGTATATAGAGAAAAGAGTAGGTAGACTTTCCCGTTAATTAAAGTTATTTCATGAAACACTTACGAGTAGTGAATTTGTATCATATCGTAAAAGATAAGTGCTGACTCTTTGTAATAATCGTTACAATGAAAGTAATGTAACCAAGTACCTTCCTACCTGTATCAAAGGTTTTGTTACCTACCTTTTTGGTAGTGGGGTAGACAGTGAAACAAACATGTGTTCTAACATTTATTACAAGGTATTAACGGTTAGTTTGTTTTGGCATTACCTATATTACAAATAAAATTGAATTAAAATCCGTACAAACTTGACCTCTTTAAAATATATGTATAAATCTTTTAGCATCATCTATCTCCGTTAGCTTGCCAGGTAGCTGATTAAATATCACTATTTATTACAGTTTTTTTTTGTGCGCTATTAAAATCGCTCTACCACGGTCAAGGAAAACTTAGCGAGGTAACCTGAGCTGCGTCCTAAGACCACGTACCTACCTACGTTTTAAGATGCGGCTCAGGTTTCCTCGCAAAATTTTCTTTCACTGAGTAAGAGTACGGAAAACATCCTTACCGTAGCCTTTGCTCTTACGGTGAAGGAAAACATCGTGAGGAAACTCTCGGCTTAGTTAGCCCAAGACGTATTGATCCGTTCTTTCCTCTGGACATGGCTGACTAGATTAGAAGGTGGTAAAGGTGATAAATAGCGTGGATTATATGCTTGCGCTATATTTATGACCTAGTAAGTAGATGAAAAGGCACGGAAACCGCCCTTCAACCTTTTAGCCTTACATGTTTCACAATGTCAGGACAAGACTAGGTGGTGTAGGTGATAAATAGCGTGGATTATAGTTGCTTGCGCTGTATTTATCACCTAGTAAGTAGATGAAAAGGCCAGGCGGAGCAGGCGAGTTCTTCCGACCGATGCACCTACTGATTAAAAACGTTTAGGTACATGTCACAAATCTAATGCTCGCTGTACTTTTCCATAGTGCTTAGTTTAATAGCATTCCTATGTGGAATGGAAACTTGGTAACGGTGTGCGTGTCGTGATCGTCAGCAGTGGAAGGTCGCCAACGAAGCCTTACATGTTTCACAATGTCAGGAGAAATCAATCGGTTTGTTTGTTTAACTATACCGGTGGTTTTGACAATAGACTGTTACTTTGACTATGTAATATCAGCTTTTTTAGGATATTTCTTCGGTTGATATGAAATATTTTTTTCGAGTACACCTGAAAGCATGGTTTCGGCAAGGCAAAGACCGTTTTCTGGTGTAGTTCCCGGAGAACCGAATTTCCTAAAATAGTAACACATAAGTTGTTCGCCTAGACCTTTAGAACAAACCCCTTTCGGCTTAATACCCCTTCCTCGGAACACCTTGTATATATTTTTTAAATTAGTTACTTCATGGTAAGGGTACGGATTACAATATTTTAATTAAAGACTAGTGTTTTAACCTTTACCTAATGTATTAAAAGCTTCTAAGAAAGCTTTGAAATAGAACTTTGCGCAAATGGGCGACCTTGTCGCTAAAACCTCATACTTGAAGAAATCTAATGGGTAGACTATGAAAGATTAGGTAAGCTCGTCAACACGTCTGAACTCACTAAAAGCAACAGTCTGACGTAATTGTCGCTTAAACGCTCAAGTTCAAACCCTCTGAAGACTGAAAGTTATGAAAGCTTACCCTTGTCAGATGTCGTTTCCAATATAGGCATTACAAAGTGATGACTTGTATTGAATTTGTCTTTTAAGTTAACATCAGTTTATGCTTAGGTAACTTGATTTGTGAAGTTTTTTACCTATGTGAAACTATAGCAGAGTCGCTCGGTTTCACCCGTGCAAGGCCCGATCCCGCAATTTGTTTGGGGTTTTTCTATGTGTTTTTTTTTCAATGCTAACTGCATGTATTGATATTTTAACCATGTGATTTTGCAGAAAATAACGCCAACATATAATCCTACTAATATTATAAAGCTGAAAGTTTGTGAGTATGTAGGTATCTATTTATGTGTGCGAGTTTGTTACTCAATCACGTAAAAACCGCTTAACCCATTACCATGAAACTCGGTATGTAGACCTGGACCTGGACCTGGAATAACACATAGGCTTTTTACTTTTTATCCCGATATTCCTTCGGGATCGGGACTTACGCGGGTAAAACCGCGGGATACAGCTAGTATATTATTAATCCCACCATAATTTTGATACCAAAGTCAATTAAAAGTAAATTATTAAAACCTCACCATACATTAATCAAATCATAGTCAAATCAACGCTTTCGTCTTGGTTACTTCACTCCGTACATCACCAAGTCTAGAAAACTCCAGAAATAAAAGGGGACCAATTAAGGCCATTAATAGCTGACCAGGTTTGAGTCTAGGAGTAAATTTAGACGTCTAACTAACGAGGTTGTACGCTTGCTACGCTAAACTAAGTCTCTACGCTTGAGTTTATTAATGCAGTTGGTTTTACTGAGCGTAGTCGCTGAAACTTCTTTATCACTTTGTTGGAAAATCTTTTTATGGAAATGAAATTAAATCGTTCTTTCTCTTTCGTTTATTTGAATAAAATAGAGAAAGAAATAGTCTTTGAAATAAATAGTTCGAGCACTGTGTTTGAATTTTTAAGTAAAATGTTAATCAAATGATAGTAATCTAATTACTTCTATTTAGAAACGATTTAAGAAATAGAGTGAAAATTACTATTTATTTTTGAGTTGAAATACCAAAATAGAAGTTTTTATTTGATAAATACGTCGTTACCAGTAGATTATAAAACAGATAGCCTAGTTGATACATAATTTACTTACTTATTAGTTTGTTTTTTAACATTTGACAATCTTAGAAATTATTGTAATGTAAGTGATTTTATGGGAACCCCCCTTTTTTCGTCGGGGGTTAATTTTTTTGTTGAATTTGCCATATCAGTCAAGTTGTGCTTTTATTTTATCCCGCGGTTTCACTTACGTAGTTTCCGAATCCCTACCCTGTGGGAATTTCGAAAAACCCTTTCTTAGTGGTAAGTTCACAAAGATAGTCAGGATAGTCGTCAGTCTTTATTTAGTAAATAGAATGAATAGTTTAGGCAGTCAGTCAGGACTTTGATTGTTCTATGTATTGATTATCTACAATAAAGTCAGGGGGAAAGAACTAAAATATTTCTTATAGTTTGCATATTACGTCATGAAGGCTATCGCTTAATGAAAATTTTATAGTCCTCCTACATAAAATACAGCCGCAGCCCAACCTTCGATACGTTTACAAGTTCACTGCCAAGCAACCAAGACTTTTCTTTGTGAGGTCATAGTATGCTGGGATAAGGGCTTGGTATGACGTCAAGAAGTGCGTCATATCTGGTCGGCTATGTGTTAGCTTGTCATTAATATGCATTAGATAGTGTTATATACTAGTTTATTATGATTTAATTGATGCTTCTAACGCCTAAGGTTTGTTTACTGTCTTTTTAAGTACACTGTCATGTCATCGGAGCTTTTTTCTAGCTAGTAATTTCCTTCTAAACCTATAATATGCATTAGGTAGTGTTAAAACTAATGTTTTATATTCTTTACCTATTATTAAACTAGTTTATTATGGTTTAATTGGTGCTTCTGAAGTTTTTGTGTCGGTTTAGGTTTATTTTCAAGTCGTCGGAGCTGTAAAGCTATTCGAAAAGGCTTTTTATGATGTCAGTAAATACGTCGTCTTCGATTTTCATTGAGTTAACTATTAATATGAAATGCATTTGTGCGTTATCTAGTACCGAAATGGTTTAATTGTTAATGCTTCTACGATACATTTAGTTTAATTAAAGTTCACTCTCTAGTTCTCAGAGCAGTTTGCGAAATAGATATTTATTATGTCAGGACATAGGTACGTTATCTACAATCTGTTTGAGTTAACCATTAAGAAGAAAGAATACCTGTTCTTTCTCCATTGAAACGTAGTCGACTGTTTCCTCCCTGGATAAAGACATTAGAGCAAATATGTTTATGCCACCTATAAAGAAAAACAAAACACAGGGGCATCGTCATATCAGATATAGGTTTTAAGGCATAAATGTTTATGCCATAAAACTGAGATGACTCTTGCATTTGCTCTAATATCTCTAAAATTCAAAGAGGAAACAGTCGACTATTTGTATGGAGAACTAGTAGGTATCCTTTCCTCTTAATATGCATTAGCTAGCACCAATTAACTAAATAGACACACAGTTCGCTAACTAATGCTTATATAGTCCGTTAGATTTTCATCTCTTTTCGCGATGTTGTATTGTCAATCCTGAAGAAGGGACCTGTAAAGGACTCGAAACGTTGAGCGTTAAAACAATGCTAAAAGTAGTAAACAGCGCGCGATTAAAACCGAAAAATGTCTTTAATTAGGTACTTCTTTTATAACGTATGAATAATGATTAACTAGGTGACCCGGCACACTTTGTTCCGCCTTGGAAGCAAAAAAGAAAGTAACCCGTGTCCGTCTTCTGGTTCTAAGCTACTTACCCTACCCACCCAGTTTTCAGCCAAATCAGTTCAGTCGTTCTTGAGTTATAAATAGTGTAACTAATACGACATTCTTTTATATAGTAAGATAGATGATTATGATTGATGTTCCCGGTTGCATCCCTCACTGGAGCCCGGAGCCCTGCTTAAACACAGCAGGGAAGTCTTATTGACCATACCTACTGCAAATTAACTGGCTTGACACCAACCTTCCTTGGGACCCGTTTTTTTTAAACACCTGAAGGATCTAAATGGGTAAAAAAACGTTACAGTTCACAAATAATAAAACAATCTATCCATAACACCCCTCTTTTTCCGTCGGGGGTTTAAAATGATCGTTGCCAACATTTGCCTAAGCAAATTTTAATGGTTTTGGGTAGTCTACAAACTGTTAAATAATGGTTCAAATAAAACCCAATAACATTTAAGCCCCAACTTATGGCAACTCCAATTTGAACACCATATTTGCCTCTACAAATTACTATTAAAATTCGAATAAAGCGGAATGCTGAAGCCTTAATAAAAGCGTTTACAAGCGATAAACGCAATTAGGGTTGAATTAAAACTTTTATACGATCAGAGGGTTTTATCACCTCCTCCTTTTTTGGAAGTCGGTTAAAAAGGTTCTTCTAGGAGATTATTCAAAGAGATTTCATTTTTAAACGGTTATATAAGTGCGCGCTTCGCTCGCTCGGGTGTGATGTGTATATTCGCATGCGATAAACGCAATTAGAGCTCAATTTAAATGGCCATCGTTGCAGGTGCAACTATGACAGTTATGTGACCTTGTCAAAAAGCATTCCCCTTGCAAAATCTCTCTAGAAACCGCTTTTAACCCGCAGGTGTGGAAATATACCAGAGTCGGGCCACTAAGCAACCGCAATCCGTACCATTGCAAAGGACCATAAACTCCACAATGACCCATAAACTTTGCCAGAACTCTTTACTCGTAAATTTCCCGAGATTTCGCAACTGAATTTGTGTTTGTACGGTTTCGAATTGAATTTTAATTTATTTTTAGTTTTCGTTATTTCATACGTTTTCATTAATATTTAATATTAACCTGTTTCGCAACTTTGCTACTATTTTTAATAAGTTAGTAGCTATGTAACTCATACTTATAGTATAAACGAAAGACTAACTGTGTCCCGTGGTTTACCCCGTGTAAGAAAGCGTTTTTCGAAATCCCCACGGGGATTTCGAAAAACGCTTTCTTATCGAATGCCTACATTATATGAAGAACACACTCTCCTAATTTCAGGTCCCTACTATAACCGGTTGAGGCTGTGCGATACCCTTTACAAAATAATGTCACCTACAAACCCTTTGAACAAAAGTATTCAAAAGCAATTGCATTATGAAATTAACAACAATATTCGATGAAACCGTTTTGGCATCGTTTTGGCACGAATGGAATATGAAGCATGAATAATATTTTCACATTGTAGGTATATTACTACCTAAATTTAGTTTTTGAACCGATCGGAACTCAAAGTATGTAGGTTATGTATGTATGTAAAGTATGTAAGCAAAATTTTCAATACCAAAATGGTATTTTTCCCACGTTCGGGAATAAGCCAGGGATTTCGAGTTAAGGTCTTAAGCTGTGGTCCCATGGCCCGTATTTTATCAAGTCAGATCGCGCCAGACCAGACGGACAGGCCGTGGGAACCGTAGCGTCCGATGAAGCCTGTCGTTGCCCAAGACGATAATCAGTCGCAAAGGCCTCGACAGGCGTGGCGCGGCCTACCCTAGCCTGTTATACGTATAAAGGGGCCGTGGGACCCAACTTTATATACCCCTTAAGTTACAAGAACCAATAATCTGCTATCTAAAATCTGAACCTACGAATATATATTTATTTAAAATAATACAGTTTCAGGTTTCTTGAGACAAGTTAAGTGAGTTATGTTAATACTAAAGTACACGCGAACTGGTTTCATGAAACGGTTTGTAGAGAATTGGGCATTTAGGTTGAGTATTTGTAACAAGGTCGGAACTGAGCATTATTCTCTTAGGATTTTATCAGTTGGTCTAGATACCTTGACTTTTATTCTGAATTTTATTTCGTTGTGATAGAGTTATGTGTGGTATTAAGGACCTATATAACCCGACTTGCGTGACAGGGATAGAGCTAGCGAATTTCAGATGTGTTAATGAAGGACGTAAGATGCGAGTACGCAAAATTTTGGAGCAATCAAACAATTGGTAATTGATAGCAAGATAACAAAACATTAATTTTGAATTTCAAATCATAGATGCTCTGCACTAAACTAAGATCAGTTCATCTACAAGGTTTTATTAGTAATAATAAAATATTGACGGACTAAAAAGTACTATTTATTTGTAAAATTATTAGAGGATAGTTTTATTTGAGATTTTATTATATCGAGATTTTTTTCTGCAATCGTGTTTTCACAACATACAGGACCTAGTAAATATCCTCAACTTTAATAAGAATTATTTTCAAAACTGATGTTTCAAATAAATTTTATAGTTAGCCGTCCGAGAAAAATCAGTTCTTGCCTACTACAGAGGCTGAACATCGCGTTTACGGCGAAGGAAAACAGGTGAGGTTTCCTCATTGCTTAGTTACGTGTAGCTTCAGACTTATTGACCCGTTCTGTCAGAACTGGTTTTAAATTATGCTAAAATACAGCCCTCCTATTTTGGATGTCGAGTAAATACCGACACGGATAGGTTAGGTTAAAGTTAGTGTTGTGACCAAGAAATTGCCCAAGCGAAAGAGCGCATACGTTTCTTTGTGTTTTTTTGTTGGAGCAGATTGATCAAAACTGATATTGACCGCAATTTCAGTACGAGTAGAAACTAGTTTCGAAGGCTTTAGAGTTTTAACTGATACATTACAATCACTAACAGCATCCCGCGGTATCACATGCGTAAGTCCCGATCCCGAGGGATTTCACAAAAATTCTTTTTAGATACCTACTCATCACAACGAACACACACTCCAAGTGTCTTGGACCAGCGGTTTAGGATTTGCGTTGATATGCTGTTCAGTCATTCACCCAGTCAATCAATCAGTCAGGACCTAGTATTTGATCCCCCTTACTTATAAACGATGACTAACTTTATGTAAGTCTTTGTCTTTGTGGTGTAAGGATTAGTCATGCTGCTCCAATACCCTTTTCTGTGAGAAGATCTTGGAGCTGCATGTCCAGGTTACGGCGGAAATGCATATGTGGCGTTAGCCATGCAAATCACTTGGGGAGGCTCCTTACTAGCCCCCTTTACGACATAATGGGTGTAAGTAAGAAGCAAGTAACGTTACATACAGTTTATGTAACGTTTGTCTTTTACTGTGATATGAAGTTTTAAAGTTAACAAAGAGTGACAAGTAAGGGGGTATATGTAGGAGGAATCCGCAATAAAACGGACACTATCGATATTCCAATTTTTTAATCGAAAATATTTTAGTTTTTTCTGGTGTTGGCACCATTGCTGACCATAGACAAGGGTCCATGGTCACAGACCCACAAGTCCATGGTCATCAATGGTGCCAACACCCAAAAAACATAAAATATTTTAAATAGGTAGTGTCCGTTTTAAAACCCGTCCGTTTAGTTGCGGATTCCCTCTATAGATAGATAAGTACGGTTGTGTTTACCAGTAGAACTGACGTTTTCTTAAGAATGCAGTCGTTTCCGTTTGCACCTGATTGGCCTTATTAATGAAGCAGGTGTTAATGCCTTTTATAATACAATTACATTAGGTATACAAACCTACCTTCAGTTATTACTTATTATATTCGTATTTAACGTCATAATACTCATTGTTTAAAATACACACTGCATCATTACTATGAATTAATATTAGTGTTTTAACAAACTTAATGAGATAGCTAATTAAATGCTTCTTTTACTGTTTTAAAGATTCGTAATTATTATGAATTCTTGTACCAATCAAAAGAAGCCGAAAAACCTTCACAGTCTTTGCCGTCAAGCTATGCCTCTAATAAATCGTCACGGATCGGAATATGGTCATGGTTTGGAATTAAACTTATGTCATTCGAAAGAATAGTTTAGCTTTTGCTGTGTGTTTCCGCCTTTAAGCCGTGGGTTTCCTCACGATGTTTTCCTTCACCGTGAGAGCGATGCTAATAGCGACTATTATTTTTTGCTTAAAGAAAAAGACATTGATGCTTCGAAACCAAGACCATCGGAATGAAAGTTCGAAGGTCTTGGTTTCAAAAGAAAGAAACCTTCGGTATCTACCACTAGACCCACACCGCTCTTATTACAACGCAACATTTACAAAACTTAAATTGAACTTTTATATACGATAAAAACAAATCAAATAGCCATTTACAATGTCCGTTTCCGCCTGGCCCTTCTCAAATTCCGCCCCAACACCGGCCAAATTACTGTATTTTGCTACGTCACTGTTTTGACTGTAACTCTACCAAATCTCGGTATAATAGATATTCTTGGTACCATCTTATTCTTCTCTTCTGAGTCGTCATGTTCATTGCTGAAGGTCGTGTCTGGGATGAATTGTCGATCACCTGGTGCATCATGCTCTTCCGCTATTTCCTGTCCTCGGCGGCCTTTAAAGCTTTGGCAATTGGTAGGGTACCATAGTGGTACACAAATATAAAACACTAGCTGTGTCCCGCAGTTTCACCCGCGTAAGTCCCGATCCCGTGGGAATATCGTGATCAAAAGCCTATGTTAATCCTCGATAGTGTAGCTTTGTTTTGGTGAAAGAATTTTTGAAATCGGTCCAGTAGCTTTTGAGTTTACTAATTACAAACATACAGACACACACACATACACAATAATACAAATATTTAGTCTTTCTTTATAATATTAGTATAGATAAAACATATTATAAGGAGTCTATATTTATCTAAAATGCTCTGTCCTGACTGACTAATGGATTAACGCACAGCCTAAACTGCTGATAGTACAGAGCTAAAATTTGGAGTGTGCTGACTTACCTTAGCCGCTGGTAGTAGAGAGATACGCTGGTAACTGAAATTTGGAGATTTACCACGGGATCAGGACTTATGCGAGTAAAACCGCGGGTCACAGCTAGTATATAATATAACCTTACAAATTAAAGGCATTTTTCGGTTTTAATTGCGTGGTGTTTACTACTTTCAGCATTGTTTCAACATTCAACGTTGCGCGACCTTTACAGGTCCCTTCTTTAGGATTGAAGGGACTTGTAAAGGTCTCGAAACGTTCAATACAATATCGCGAAAACAAAAGAAAAATCTATGATAACTTTACAATTTAAAATCACTCACCCAACGAAATCCCGCCTTGTCTCAGGAAAACTAGAAATAAAATAGGGAAACCAATAAATAAAACACTAAAGCCTTTATGAGTCACCACTGCATCCCTGCAAGGCTGATGTCCACAGATGAACAATAAACTCTATGCCTGTTGGTTTAAAGATCAGATTACAATGGAAGCTGAAGAAAATTCTATTATACTAGACATTGTCACAGTACAAATAAGGAACAGTACGGAAACTACTTACAAATGTTCGAAACGGCACACTCACACAAGCGGCAAGCGGTTTTCACTACTGACAGCACCGCGAAAACCGCTTAGGGTCAATTTATACTAACGCAGAGTCGAAGCGTCAATCTAAAACTTAACACTACAAATTCAACCTTATCTCCATAGTGCAATGCTCATATTACTATAATTAAAAAGACGCGCGCTCATTCGCGCGACGAACGCTGTATGGTTCGCGCGCATTCTCGCGAATCCACGCTCCCACTAGCGATCCTACGCGTCATCAGCCGGAATTGCCTGCGCCGTTGTAGGTGTGTTGTTGTATTCTTGCGAATACGCGCGCATTCGTACAGCTTCGCTTTAGTTGGGAAGAAATTCGATGCGCTTCGACTCTATTTAACGGGCATGACAACGTCTGTCGGGTCAGTTAGTTTATAATATTAAATAGCTGCGTCCTGCGGTTTCACCCGCGTAAGTCCCGATCTCGTAGGAATATCGGAATCAAAAGTAGCTATATAACGGTGAAAGAATTTTTGAAATCGGTCCAGTAGTCTTTGAGTTTATTCATAACAAACAAACACACAAAATACAAATCTTTCCTCTTTAGTATAAATTGACCCTTAGGGATCACGATCATGTTTGTGTGAGTGTGGCGTTGCGAACATTTGTAGGTAGTTTCCGTACTGTTCCTTATTTGTACTGTGACATTGCATTGCAATCAAACTAAGAGCAATGTTATTAAAGTTTGTACCGACATTGTTTGAGGGAGATTACTTTGTATGAGATTGAACGAGAACACGTTTTAGGGGTTGTTTTGTTTTGTTTTGTTTTAAACTTTTTCGTTTTATGGTTTTTGTTCTTTATTGAGGGATGTCGTCACGGATTTTATTAACTGAAACGTGTGAGTTGTAAATCTGGCTCGTTGTTGAAATTGTTGTGCATAGAGATGGTAGAAATTATCTTTGTTTGGTAGTATAGTAGCGTCCTGTGGTTTCAGCTGCTTGAGTTTCGATTTCAGGGATAAAAATTACATAGAAACGGCATCGGGGCGATAGGTGCGAAAAGGTTAAATAAAAATCGAGCGAAGCGAGCACTTTGTTTTTCCTTCTACAGGTTCTTTTTTTTAAACCACCGGTAATCAGAGTTAAGGAGATTGAAATATCATAGCCAATGTCTAATTATTTATCCGCGTTTTTGCGATATTTCTAGGATTTTCGCTAAAAATCTGTTGATCATCTGACGACATATACACGTTTCTAATGATTAAATGAATATAGCTAAACTAAAATTACCATTCATCACTTGCTATCATAGTTCTTCATACAAGTTAAATAGACAGTCTACAGTGTAGTCTCCACAAACCTTTTCATTAAGGGCTAAAGACACTGCTATTGAAGCATTTTATTTCCGTCTCGCTTCCCTCAGTGGAACCCAAAGGACAGACACAAAGCTTTCACGAGCTTCCGCGGTGTCTGCGACAGACAGACGAGTGACTCGCGACGCGATCAATAGAGCCGGCGCTTCCCACGACCGACGTACTTGATACAGAGTGTCTCGCCACTGAATTCAAACTTAAGAGGATAGTCTACCTACTCTTTTCTCCATACAAACTTTACAAACGTAGTCGACTGTTTCCTCCCTGGATAGAGATATATGTATATTAGAAAAAATAGGTATAGGTTTTATGGCATAAACATATTTGCTCTAATGCCTTTACCCAGGGAGGAAACAGTCGACTACGTTTGTATGGAGAAAGAGTAGGTAGGTAGACTGTCCTATTAATAGGTGTATTTGACGGGCAAGTCGATGCGATTTCTCCATACAATGAGGGCTAAAAGAAAAAGCTCTTTTCCACCCCTTACCAATACCTACCCAATTCCAGTATATTTTTTTGTGTACCTAATTGCGTCAATAGAGAGCTAGGTTTAAGCGGTTTCCTTTTTTTCAGTTTTGTAAAATTTGAAACGTGTTTCCATTTTTTAATTGAATAAAAAATTTGTAAAGAAGTGCAAAAAAGCTCTTCCTTTTTGTGTTAAGAGTCACGTGACCCATCCCTCTTTTAAAGGTGCGTACAGACATCACGAGGCATATGTGTACAATGGTTTGCCACGCATGCCTCGGGCTGTTTGGACCCATATGTTTTTTGCGATGCGTTTTTTTAAAACAGGCTGCGGGGCAAAAAAATATGTCGCCTGAATGTCAAAAATAATAAAACCTAAGTTTTATTTAGGATTCAAATCTGACCAGTGGTTCCTGAGATTAGCGCGTTCAAACAAACAAACAAAAAAACAAACTCTTTCGCTTTATAATATTAGTATAGATATTACAAACTCCAAAAAAATACCTACACTTCCTTATATTTCCTTTGTAGTTGGAAGCCTAAGCAAAATTATATACTTACTTATACAATGTATTTCTTGTTTCAGTTATCACAAACCCAAAAAGCAAGGATGGCGCGAAAAGCTTCAATTTTGATTTCTCCTACTGGTCACATACTAACGTAAGTAATTTTTATTTGCATTTTTAATTACATTCCAAACCCCAATGGAGTAGCGCACAATATACATTACATACATGTGTGAACTTAAGTTGGTACGTGGTTGTACGTGTGCGTAAAACTTGTATTTAAAAATGTAGTGTTCAGTCAAGTACACTATATTTACCAAAGTCCATACTCAAAGACACACGCACACATGGAACCACGTGCTAACATACTAAGCATAAGCTTAAGTGTAGCACCGATGTTCAGTCGGAAATGTTTAAGAAGTATGTGTTAATACTATGTAACGACAAAGTCTGCGCAAAAGGCTGAACGGCTGTAAAGAAAAACGGGCCAAGTGCGAGTCGGACTCACGCACGAAGGGTTCCGTACCAATAGCACAAAAAACACGTTTATTGTATGGAAGCCCCCTTTCAATACTTATTTTATTCTGCTTTTAGTATTTGTTGTCATAGCGGCAACAGGAACACGCCTCAATTCCAACTGTCTAGCTATCAGGGTTCATGAGATACTAGTGAACAGATAGACAGACTGACGGAGAGCAGAATCTTAGTAAAAGGGCCTACGTTTCTACTCTATGGGTACGGAACCTTAAAAACTAAAACAAATTACCTATGAGTACAAATAAATTATCTATCCTTCGTTTTTTAATTGTAGACTATGATTTGACACATCTTCCTGAAGAAAAAATGTCAAATACAAAGAACCAAAACGTCCGATCATAGTTTGAAATTAAAAATCGAAGGTAGGTATTTTTCTCCCCTTCAAAAACAACATAGATCCCGATATATCATTGAGGCGGTAATGGAAATCCCAACCAATAGGTACCTTCCTACCTACAAGTAGGCCTGCACAGGTGAGGTGCAATCCCATTAACACCCTCATCTCCGATCTGCAAGCAAAAAGGAAACCGGAGACGGGTGCGAATCGACAATCGACAATATTGATTCTGTGGTTCGGTTACCCTCTGTTGAATTCCATTTTCAATTTAAGGCTGGAGCAGACCGGATGCGTATACGTAGACGTAAGCGTAGACGTGCACCACTGAGTTGTAATGTATGAAACTGTATGAGACAGGACACACTGCTTGCGTAATGTAGACGACGTTTACGTATACGCATCCAGTTTGGTCCAGAATTTAAAGCTCAAAATACACGGGCGACACTAAACCTGCAGTTTTTATGTAAAACATCTATAGGCGTGGTTACGCCTAAAAATTCACGTGTCGATACAGGCCATGGCGACGCGCCTCGCCACGCTATAAGTAGGTACATGTACCTGCCTATATGATGGAATATAATATGGACTATTTTATACGTATTATTATTTAACGGGCATGACAATGTCTGTCGGGTCAGTTAGTTTATAATATTAAATAGCTGCGTCCCGCGGTTTCACCCGCGTAAGTCCCGATCTCGTGGGAATATTGGAATCAAAAGTAGCTATATAATGGTGAAAGAATTTTTGTAATCGGTCCAGTAGTTTTTGAGTTTATTCATAACAAACAAACACACAAAATACAAATCTTTCCTCTTTATAATATTAGTATAGATATAGATAGGTAAATATGTCTTTTGGAAAATAAATATAACTTCTCTATATTAGTAGGATGATCTAAGCCGTTCCGGCTTTAGCCTCCTTTGCGCCGCAAAGTGTAATAAGTAATAGGTAGTGCAGGAAACTACGAACGAAAATAGATAATAGAAGATAGATAGATTCTATACCAAAATCAATTACGCAGCCCGTAAAGTTAGCCGAGACAGCAGGAAACAGTATCGATTGTGTGAACTCAATAATAAGATTTGCTTCGATCGAACGTTCCTGTTTTGGATGGCAGCCATATTGGAATTAACCGCAACGCGATTAAAGGCTTAGGTTCGTAGTAAATAGATCTATTGTTGTTCTTGACTTCGCTATTTAAGCGTTTTATTTCACTCAGTAGGCCTTAGATAGATAGGTAAACACAAATTAGAATATTACCTAAATATTCTGTAAGTTACTAAATTGATACTATTGGGGACCTTATTAGGTACTGAATTCTTCCAGACAACTTTGTATGATGAATTTTGTTTACTAATGCAAAACGAAAATAAAACTGCCTAATAAAATCCAAGTTAAACATCTGTCTGCAACCTTTGGTAAAGCTGTGCTTTTCCAAAATTTGCAATTTTAACGAAGTTACGTCTGATTTATTCAAATTAAATTCACTGACGTTCGCTTTCTGAATCGAATTGTTTAACTTGTTTATATTTTCTTGTTTTGTTTTTTAAATGTAAATTATTGGGTCTTCAATGAGTTTACATTGATAAATTTTGACTACTTATAGAGGTACATAACTGACTAGCTGAGTCCTGAGGCATTTTCCAAAATCCCTTTCTTAGTGGATGCCTTCACATCACAAAGAACACACGGTCCAAATTTTAGAGATGTTCCTCTATAATTATTTATTTTATAAAAATATCGAGAAACCCTTCGACGATATCGATAAGAAAAATATATAGCACTACTTGATTTGTTTCTTAAATATCTTACTGATGATCTATTTCTTTTGTTCACAGCCAAGTGATCCTGAATTTTCATCACAAATAATGGTGTACAAAGACATTGGAGAAGAAATGTTACAACATGCCTTTGATGGTATGCAATTTCTATTTGTTACTCGAACTATAAACGCACGCAATTTTTGTGAGAATAGATGTTTGTATGTACGCATAAACCACTGTATCAACAGCAAAAAAAATTAGGATGCAGACAACTATAGATACTCTAGCTCTAGCTAACAAAGAACTGTCAAGAACTGTCTGACAGACTGTCAATATCAAAGGAAAAAGTAAATAAAGAACTGTAACTTTCAAATAAATGTATGAGTTTTATGTTTACATTTTTGATCTAATATTCTGAAATGGAGAAATATTAATAGAATATAACACGCGTTAGTGTTTTACGAGTGCGAAATCACGAATCGTCAATAATTAAATTTTACAACAATTTGCTTTAAAATGACGAAAAACATTACTTTTACTTAAACGTAAACATTTTTAAATTCGCCGAGGCGATCGATTTAGTTACTTAGCAAGTCCACTTAAATATTTAACTTCGCGATCGGTCCACTTAGCAATCGAAATTAAAGACGATCAAAATAGAAACAAAAGACGATCGAAGCATAACAAAAGACGATCGAAACTTTTACATTTCAGTTTTTTTTATATATTTACTGTTTTCGTTTGACAGGATACAACATATGCATATTCGCTTACGGACAGACGGGGGCCGGTAAGTCGTACACGATGATGGGCCGAGGCGAGGAGGGGCAAGAGGGCATCATACCACAGATCTGTATGGACTTGTTCGGTCGAGTCAACGAGACTACCTCCGAACAACTTAAATATTCGGTAAGTTGTAGAAACCATGTTCCCACCAGGAGCAAGTATTTATGCTTCAAAATAAAAATTTGTTTTTGGTCTGTATATTAGAACCTTGTTGGTGTTCAATCTATAAATACTATAGGGCCTTATTACCCGCTCGCACCCGTGCATATTTATTATATTGAAGTGTAACCGTTGATTAAACCGATAGGTATTCGTGTGTGTGACTGTATCCACTTCAGCCCACATATGATACGTACAAAACACCCAGATCAAAAACAAATATTTATTTTTAAACATAAATACTTGCACCTGGCGGGAATTGAACCCGCAAACAACCTAAAAACCTATTCACTTTAAAGTTAAAGGTTGTATTCCATCTTATACTATTCCATTTATTACATTGTATTGTGAACAAAACACAACGCCATCTAGCCCCGTGGTAAGCTACTAAGATTGTGTTACGGTGCACGGGATGCCGAAGATCGTGCGAAGTGGAGACGTAAAAGTAGGAAAGCGGACCCCGGGCTCTCGAGAGAGATGCAACCGGGAACATCGCTGAGATGGTGATGACGGTGACTAGACTACGGATATATTACTTAAATATATTTTTCTTTTGTAAATACATACAAATAAATATATAGAGAGACACGCAAACCTGAAACAAATATATTTTTTTAAGCATAAAAACTTGCACCCGTTAACTTCTGCATTGCATCCGGGCATTCTCACTACACGCCACAGAGGTCGTGTAAACAATCATATATAACCATTAAGTGCTAATCCATTTATCTTATTTTTAGGTGGAAGTATCTTACATGGAGATATACTGCGAAAGAGTTCGCGATCTTCTGAATCCCAAAAATAAGGGTAACCTCAGGGTCCGGGAGCATCCAGCTCTTGGGCCCTACGTCGAAGACCTTAGCAAACTGGCTGTCACATCTTATCAGGACATCGAAGACCTTATCGATGAAGGGAATAAGGCTAGGTAAGAGATTTTCTGATTAGCTTATGATTTCATGCTTTTACTTCTAAATTGAGGGTTCAAAAAGGCGAAAGTACTTAATAGTGTGCAAAATATATAGACGTCAAAACCAAACGCCAATTTCTGCTTAACAAAAATTGGCATAATCCTTAAATGAGTCGATCTGCTTTAAAATTTCACCAAAATGTCTAATTATTTGTGGATAACTTGCCACTGACCAATAAAAACGAGTACCTACCTTAAAATAATATAGGCAGTAGCCAACGGCGAGTTTTGGGCCAAGACTCTATAGGGCAGGCTTTACAAAAACATAACCCTCTGTCGGCAGTCGGGTAAAAAGAGATATAAGGGTTCATAAGACAGTGCCCTGTATCTTCCATGGTTTCATAGTTCCTTATACTGTCCACGTTCAAAAATTAAACACCGAGTAATCTGTTGTCCTTGTCTCCAGAACGGTGGCAGCCACAAACATGAACGAGACATCATCACGTTCTCACGCCGTTTTCACGATATTCTTCACGCAACAGAAACACGACCAGACAACCAATCTTATGTCGGAAAAGGTAACATTTCCTGTCTCTAAGAGGTTATGCTTTTGCCTTGGACACCAGGCAAATCACCAGTCAAATCTCGTTTAGAGAACCGAACCTAAGGCATGGCCTAAGGCTCTCCTCTCATTATCCTAGCTGTACCTGCCCATCATGAACGGTCGTGCCTGTTAAGCAACGTTTAACGCGGTCATTACTTGGATGGGTGACTGATAATTTGTGTGGCAAAAATTCATTTTCTCCTCCGTGCTTCGGAAGGCACGTTAAGCAGTTGGTCCCGGTTGTTATCTCAGATAGCAGTCGTTAGGTCAAGTTAGAGGTCTTAGGGCGACGCGAAAACTCTAACACCACGTGAGCTACATCACTATACGAAAAGAAAGACGGTCGCGAACCGAAGGGCTCTGAATACAAACTACAACTGTGTATTACTGACCCTTACACGATTTCCGTCCATTATTATTGGAACTACGGGTCTAGATCCCGTTTGTAAATAATTTTAGATTTAAATTACCTCGAAGTTTTGGCAAGGGTTACTCGCGAGCACTGCTGGTGTAACCCGTTCCGAAACGTCGAGGTAATATAAGCCCGTAGTTCTCATGATATGTTGATCTTGACGGATTGACCCTGCATTCATGTAACGTGTATTGTTTGGGACAGGTATCAAAAATATCGCTAGTCGACTTGGCCGGGTCGGAACGGGCCGACTCAACTGGGGCCAAAGGAACTCGTCTCAAAGAGGGCGCTAACATCAACAAATCCCTCACGACGCTCGGAAAAGTCATATCTGCATTGGCTGAAATTGTAAGTATATTGTAAAAAGTAAGATTACCATAAAGTAGATTAACTTTAGATCTTGTAGAGTCTTATTACAAAACAAAGTCTAAGTTTAACACGAGAGATATGTTGAAACTAGTCCCGACTAAGCTGGCTTTTCCAAAAACCCTTTCTTAATTTACTATTCTATGTTTGATTCCAAGATTTAGCAACACTATCGATTGATACAATAATACAGGATGTTTATTTTGAACCTTATGACAAGGTTCGATTCCTAGTTAAGGTACTGAATTTGTCAAAAATCTAAATATGCCATTTTAGTATTTGTCAAAATCGAGGACGCTATCCTTTCACCATTTTTCGCTATCTTTTATAGTTAGGACATCTCTCTGAAGGCCGGTTTAAATGGTTTATCCTGTCCTGTATATGTCAGGCAGTTAGACAGTCTGCATGGACTTTTAACTTCTTCCAATATAGCTGCGATAAACCTTCGGCTTGTTTACCTTTTAAAGGTAAACAACATTAAAACTTTCTCAAAATCTAAGGTTTACGCTAAGATTTTGTTATGTAATACGGCCGTAGTACCTTTTTCTCTAGGTGAAAGAACACCCGCTTAAGGCGTAAAAGGTTGCGGGTTCGATTCCCGTAATGCAGCAAATGTAAACTTAGATATTTTTCTCCAGTCTAATGTTTATTTATCTATGTATATATGTATAATAAGTAAAAACTTTCTTTATTTACCAATAAATTTTCAGCACAAGTATAAATAATGTATATTATACTCTTTTAGGGTTTCGTACCAAAAGGGTAAAAACGGGAGTCTTTTAGACTCCACTACTGTCATCAAACGTGAAAGCTGCAATTTTCACAAATGATGAATTTCTGTTGCCGCTTTAACAAAAATACTAAAAACATTAAAAAAAACTTTATTATTATATTAAAGTAGTGTTCCTATACAATATCCCGTTTTTTTTGTGATAATGGTACGAAACCCTTCGAGTTTTTTTATACTTTGTCTGTATGAATGGTCATTTCTTCTCAATCTTATATCTACGTATTTGTATACTTTATTTATAAAATTCTTCATCAGACTAATTTCACGTTTTGTTTATTTCTTTCGCACCACTTTTAATTGGATCTGTGTAGTCGGTAAGTGGGCTATTGTGTGTCATACTTCATCGTTTGCTTTGGAAGTCATCGTGTGTTTGAATTCATTACCTACCTACCGATTTTAAGAGAAAGATGATCACAAAAACTGAACCTCATGAGTTTCTTGTGGTTTCTTCTCATCGGAGGGTGCGTTCCGAAACAACATTCAAATTTTACAATATAATATAATACAAATGCTTTAAAGAGTACAAAATGGAGACATTCCATTTTCAAATTTAAGTGATATCTTTAAGATCTACAGAGGAAGGTCAAAAGCTCTTCGCTCATGCAGCCTGGTCTGGTCATATTTCTTTTTTCTTAATAGCTAAAAACGAAATTCGTTAAATAGAGATTTCAATTCGATTCCGTATTATATTTTTAATTTAGGAAGCGTGAGACGGAAAGCTTTTTGATCATACAGGCTCGTCTGGGATGTTAATATCTCTTCTGTGGTTAGTTAAATACACATAAGGCTTAAGACTAAGTTTTTCGTGGTTTTGATACGCACGAATCACAAGAAATTCATTTTTATCTTTTAATATTTGTGTTTGCTTACCGAAATAAATCTCTATATGTTCTAAAACTAACATTAATCTATTTATTCATTTATCCAAGGCGTCAAAGAGTAAGAAATCAAAGAAGGCCGACTTCATTCCGTACCGCGACTCGGTACTCACATGGTTGTTGCGTGAAAATCTCGGCGGGAACTCCAAGACTGCTATGATTGCCGCCATTTCACCTGCTGACATCAACTTTGATGAGACTCTTAGTACACTCAGGTGAGTTAAACTGTAGGTACTTGTAACAGCACAAATAGAAAGAAAATGTCTATGTGAACGCGAATTTCTTTACATGTGTGCTGTAGGTGTGGTCTGTCCGACCCGACTTAAGGGGTCGTAGTAGGCCAGAACCGATTTTTCTCGGACGGTTTATTGTAAAATTTATTTAAAACATCAGTTTTGAAAACAATGCATATTAAAGTTGAGTATGTATACTAGGTCCTGTATGTTGTGAAAACATGATTACAGAAAATTTTCTCGATAGAATAAAATCACAAACTTCCCTCTAAATTTTACAAATAAAGAGTTTTTCTTAGTCAATATCTGACTTATGCTAATAAAACTTTGTAAATGGACTTTCAATGCAGGGCATCTATGATTTGAAATTCAAAACGAATGTTATGTTATCTTGTAATTATCGAATATTTGATTTCACGCTCTAAAATTTTACGTAGTAGCATCTTACGTCCTTGATTAAAAACATCTGAAATTCGCTAGCGCTATCCCTGTCACGCGATTGGGGTTATATGGGCCCTTAAGAAGACAAAGATAATTGTTGTTATAGATTCTTCTTCTGTTTTCGCGATGTTGTATTGAAATTAAAGATATTTTTCAGTTTGAATCGCGTGGTTTTTATTACTTTTAGCATTGTTACAACGCTCAACGTTTCGAGACCTTTCCAGGTCTCTTCTTCAGGATAGACAGTCTATCCTGTCTATCCTGAAGAAGAGACCTGGAAGAGACCTGAAGAAGAGACCTGGTTTTTATTACTTTTAGCATTTTTACAAACAATGCTAAAAGTAATAAAAACCACGCGATTCAAACCGAAAAATGTCTTTAATTTCAATAATTGTTGTTTGTTAATTTAAGGGATTTTCCTTGCGATTTTTCTATATTTTTTTTTCTATTTTAAGTAAATTACACACTAAGAAATAAAAAAATATTTTTTGATGTCTTTCTCACAGATACGCCGACCGAGCTAAGCAGATAGTCTGCAAGGCTGTTGTCAACGAGGACGCAAATGCCAAACTCATCCGCGAGCTCAAGGAAGAGATTCTAAAACTGCGAGAACTTCTCAAGGCTGAAGGCATTGAGGTCGAAGAAGGTACGTTCCTTTTACACAATGTTGAGAACCTTTGGAGGTGTGAATATAGTGATACCTTAGAGCTATTGTGCAGAAATAAACTAGATTTGGTTTTAGTCTCGAGTTTTTTGTATAAGTTAATGCTTAAGAGAAAAGTTTACCTCCTCTTTCTCCATTAAAACATAGTCGAATGTTTCCTCCCTGGATCAAACATATTTGCTCTAATATCTTTACATTAGAGCCATGACCATGCGTCAGGGCATGTTTTGGTTTTTTTCTTTTTCTTATTAGAATAGAAATAAAATTTAGAGAAATCAGTAAATGAAAAACATCAAAACGTAGGGGCTTAGTCGTGGCTGATGTATGTTTTATGGCATAACCATATTTTCTCTAATGTCTTCATGTAGGGAGGAAACAGTTGACTATGTTTGTAAAGTTTGTACGGAGAAAAAAGTAGGTAAACTTACCCCTTAAGAAGGTAGCCCGGCACTGCTTACTTAATAATGTATTCCTCTATTTCTTATTGACCAATGCCTCTAGCTAGACCATCATCTTTTATTTCCACATTTTCTTTGTTTTTAACTATTTTATTAAAATATTTAGCCTTCCATTTCCTTCGACCTATTCGTTTTCTATTTCTTTTCATACATTTTTTCGTTTTTATTTTTTTATTTATCTATAGGTACAATTTTTTTAAACCTTTAGGGAAATATGACCCAATTTAAGCAAAAAAGCCAAAAAAAAACAAAACAAAATGACAAAAAAAAGAGTATTGAAAAAATAAAGATTCTTTGAAGGCATTTTTTTTAAGATGGAGATGGGGGAATACATTTTAATGAAGAAATCCCTGCTGGTCGTAATATTCCCGAACTTAAATTTAAGACTTAATCTAGTTTAATTCTAAACATTAGATTTGGACTAATGAATGTTGATATTCACAAATGCTACGTGGGTGTTAAATGTAGACAGAATAGCCTGTCTGTCTAGTCGTCATGTGAATAGAATAGAGTCGAATAGTTTGTGTGTTATTTACCTAGAATAAGTAAAAACGTGAACGGAAATGCCACGAATTTTCTACAAGTTGAGAAGTCATTTGTAAATAGAAAAAATAAAATGGGACCTAAAATTGATCCCTGCAGTACTCCTCTAGTTTGTAGGGACCTTTCGTAAAGTTTGTTTAAAGCATTCGTACTAGAAGGTACTAGACGGTGCGAATTTGATTCTTAAAAAGTGTATAGGGAACTTCGTCTGATTTTTTTTGGATTTTGGTTTTATCAAGTTATTAAAATTGTTACTTCTTGTTTCCGAACGTCCACCAAGGACCGGACGGTAAAGTCCTTTATGAAAAGAAAGAACCAACGAGTAAGTAAAAATAAAGAGGCTTGCATTGCATATGTACACCCCACCTGTACGCTTAGCCTCGGCCGGTGTTGCCAGACGCAAAAAAAACACGCATAATCGGCGCAAAAATTGTCACAGATTGATTGCTGAAAAAAATTGGCGTATTTCTGGCAACCCGTCACTGGAATTATGCAATATTATTTTGCACTGTCCAAGCTTGTGGCGTTCTTAGGTTACAAATAATATTTTACACGTCGCAAATGTATTTATGATTATAAATATTTATGGGAGGGGTCATTCATATCTATTTGTTATAATTCGCTTTCGTTATTTTTATTCCATTTGGTGTTGGTACGTTATACACTAGTTACGGAAGATTGTATTGTAGAATTTTTTTATACTTATTATCGTATCTATAAATATGTATTACTTATCTTTGAGCATTATCAAATTTTTAATGTAGGGAAGAATTTTTAAATTTATTTAGTTTTAGGGTAGTACTGACCCTGCAAGGCTCAGTAGCGGCGGAGTATATTATTTTTAAATTTGATAATGATCAACACTGCGAAAAAAAACGTTAGAAGCCTTGTAAATTGGCGTTTGAATTCAAAATTGGATAGACACGAAACAGGTCGCAAGCAGTATTGTAAATTATATATTTTATACATATCCTGGGAAGATATTTATTGTAATTATACATATGTATAAATATTGTGTTGCTGAAATATAAGCTTTATGCTTGAGAAGCCTTGCATGAGTACCTTTTTCGATTGAATCTTGATGTCTATTTTATTATCAGAATTATTCCTAATTATACTGTAATTATACCTTATTTGAACTTTTTGAGATAGATTAATTTTTATCGTAAGCGATAATGAGTTATTGATATTATTATAATAAGCCCTTTGATCATTAGGCATTGTTTTTAGGTCGGTCGCACTTCAGATTGTTTTCATTTATCGGTTATTTCTCTTACGAACTGAGGGGAACTAGCGAATAAGTATTTCCTACTACTGATTTAAACTAATTTCAAATTAGATAAAACAAAATGTTGAAATTTCTTTGAAAGAGCTAGAAACGCCGCATGTCGTTCTGCCGTTAAGTCATAGCCAGTCCAACAGTACGATACCAAAAAAATAATACAATCGAATTTTCATCTCTTTTGCTCGTCACTTTTTCGTCGTTTGAGAAAAAGAGACGATTTTTTTGTCGATCGACAATATGTTTCTCGTGCTAAGACTGCTGATTGCGACCGGCCTTTGTCTCCGAAGGCTTTTGTGGACATCAAATCACTTATCAGTATCACTAAAAATATTTGCAATTCTAATTATTATAGTTGTGCCACATGTCAGGAAACATTTACAATGCACTTTAGCACTCAATGAAAACCACTGTTCACAGTTGAGTGTTTGTGTCTGTCGGTATGTTGGCGGTTTTTTTCGAAAACTACTGAACAAAAAATAATCCTGTTCCTGCATTTGATGGTTGCGGATTCGATTGCCGCCGTAGAACAACTTTTTGTGTGATTTAGAGATCTTGTGTCTAATTCTGAATGTTTTCTATGTGTATTCTATCCGCTATCTAGCCTCATATTACAATTCTATATTCTATTCATCCAAAATAATTAATAAGGAAATCTAGCGGTAAACCTTGTTGGTCGGATATACGAGATATTTGCCAATGCCATTGATATCCGACGGATTTATTCGTGACTGGTTTACTGACTGAATTACTAACTCAACGCACAGCCCGAATCACTGGGAGACGTGCAATTTGGAGGGTTCCCACTAAGAAAGGGTTTTTGGAAATTTCCACGCGATTGGAACTAACTGACGATGAAATCGCTTTTTTTCCTATTAGCTGTGTTGGTGGAACGAAGTATAGTTCCGTAATACGGGGCTAGATGGCGCTGAATAACGGAACTCTGCATTATTTGTTTGTCTCAGTTTATTCACACCTTTTAGTCCCCTCATAAGTAAAGCACTATGTTCTAAACAGGAGAAGAAAATGCGTCCCCTGCCCGCAAGAAGTCCGAAGCAGAAGCCCTGTCCCCGAAGCTGTCTCGAGCAGCTACCACTATTGCCGAAGAGGCAGTCGATCAATTGCAAGCTTCAGAGAAGTTGATCGCAGGTTTGTTAAGCTATTTTGTACTCTATTGTTTGACCAATGAGAGCTATTTTTCATTGCCATTTCATTATAACCCTGCAGACTATGTATTTAATTATTTGTACATCCAACAGCTATTGCAAAAAATCTAGGAATACAATACAATATAGGAAAAATAGAGCCAATTACAAGATTTCATGTTATAGGAATATTTTTTCTTTTAAAATGAGCGTAAACAATCAAAACACAGTAAGTACTATCTAACAATGAAAGTAATAAGTTAAAGATAAACAATAGAAGATTACTCCAATACCAGGCCATATAGCTCGAAGGACTGATGGTTATCAGTTGGGGAGAAAAAGTCTCCTCGAGTGGCGACCACGATGCAATGCCGATGAGGTGGACCGACGACATTGTAGCGGTCGCGGGGAGTTGTTGGATGGAGGCGGTTCGGGATCGCTATTTGTAGCGTCAAATGGGATAGGCCTAAGTTCAGCAGTCATGTCATGTCATGTCAGACACGTCCTAGGACTCACCACGGTCCGAAGGCACGGGATATTCGCCAATCCGGAGTAGGATCCCGTGGCTTCTCACTGATAAACCCCTCTAAGAAATCACGTACAATGGCCCAATTGTAAGGCTAAGTGCGGAAAAAGGCACAGCGAAACTTAACTTAAGTTCAGCAGTGAAAGAATAAGGGCTGAAATGATGGCAAAATTGAGTTATTCATAATATCTTTTCCCCACAGAACTGAATGAGACATGGGAAGAGAAACTGAAGCGCACAGAACAGATCCGTGTGCAACGTGAGGCTGTTTTCGCTGAGATGGGTGTAGCTGTCAAAGAGGGCATCACTGTCGGGGTGTACTCGCCGAAGAAAACACCACATCTTGTCAACTTGAACGAAGATCCTAACCTGTCTGAGTGCTTGATCTATTATATTAAAGATGGTAAGTGTTTTTGTAAGGGTTCTGTTAGCGTTTGACCATTATCATCTGCATTCCCTGATTGTCAGTGAGGCAGCGGTCTAAGATGTGGCGCACCCAAATTGTCCAGATCAAGAAAGTAGACTTAAGCAACAGATTCCATTCCTAATGCATCCTTTAGCGCCTATGTCAGGGAATTTTCAGTTTTTTTAATTTTGACACGGATATAACCAGCAGTTTATACCATTTTTTTTATAAAGGTTAGATTGGGTTTTAACTGAATCGGGCAAAATATATGTTCATTGTTCCTAAAGTAAAAATAACTCCATAAGTCTTTCGTAATTCGATTTTTTAATGCTCTGGCTAGGCTTATCTACGCTGGGACACTGATCCAAAGATGCAAGTTCGAGCCTCGCCGCGACTCAATTTTTGAAGATGTATTTCTCCTTTAAATATGTCTACTTATAAGTCTTTCATTCAATCTTATCGCCGACTCTACCATAGTTTATACCGAATAATCTTGCTTACGCGATTCAGGTTTTACATTCCAACTCTCTCCCTCAGGCATAACTCGGCTTGGAACAGCGGAAGCGAACGTACCACAAGACATACAACTTTCCGGATCTCACATACTGAGCGAGCATTGCATCTTCGAAGCCACTGATGGAGTTATATGCCTTATTCCACATCGAGGGGCGCTGGTCTATGTTAATGGTCGAGAGGTGAGTAATCGTTGATTTTGGTGTAAGAGGATCTATTTTCCGTACGCAAAGGGTAAATTCGGGACCGTTTTAGTAAGCTTCGAATGTCTGTCTGGTCTGTCTGTCACCAGGCTGTACCTACCTCATGAACCGTTAAAATTTTAGAGGATGTATTTCTGTTGCAGCTGTAACAAAAAATACTAAAACAGAACAAAATAGATATTTAAGTGGAGTGGGGCTAGGGTTGCCAGATTGCCGGGATTTCCGGGAAAGTCCCGGAATTTAACGTGTTGTCCCGTGTCCAGTAATTTCTCTTAATATCCCGGAATTCATGAGCACTAGTTTTTTTCCACAAAGTTAGGTACGATTCGGGGCGATTCGGATTAGGCGCGATTCTACACCAAAGTCGCTAAATTGGCAACACTGTGTCGAACACTTACATTTCACACTGTGAATGCACGAAGAGAGGAGTATGATTATGGTATTTTAATTTTTATCTCATACTCCAGTCCATTTGTGTCATTGCTAGGAAAGTTTTGGGACACCTAGTTCTTTTTTTTTCCTATTTTATATGTATTTTGGGGTGCTGAATCCGAAACCAAGGTTTGCGGACATAATTTCGTGACGCAACATTTAAAAAAATCGCAAAAATGTGTATTTTTTTCCTTTTTTCCGGTTTGATGCTTAAAACTCAAAAACGATTGGCTATTAGTAAATGGTCTGTTTACAGAAATTAAAGAACTTAAATTTTTTTTAAGGTTTTTTTCAGACGAACTGTCGTTAGGTTAGGTTAGATCACTCTGCCGCAAGCGCCGAGTGAGCTTTGCAGAGACCGCAGAAACATGCCAATTTTCAACGCTAAATATTTTCTTTTTCTTTCTTTCTTCAAAATTCAACTAAATAGTGATATTTGTGGAGAAAAAGTTCTTTAATTTCTGTAAGCAGACCACTTACTAAAACCTAATACCTACCTAGTTTTCAAGTTTTAAGCAAAAAAAAAAAAGAAAAAGTAGCAGTTTTTTTTTCAATGTGGCGTCAAAACATTTTCAGGAAACCTTTGACGACCTCTGTGGCGCGTCGTGCGAAAGCGCGATTGCAATGCAGGAGGTTGCGGGTTCGATTCCCGCCGGGTGCAAGTATTTATGCTTATAAAATAAATATTTGTGCCTGGTCTGGGTGTCCCTCTATGTATAATATGTATGTATTTACAAAAGAAAAATAAATATAAGTATTATATCCGTTGTCTAGTCACCGTAACACAAGCTTAGTCGCTTACCACGGGGCTAGATGGCGCTGTGTGTTGTTCACAGAATTTATTTATTTATTTATTTATAAACCTCAGATTCGGATTTTAGACCCCAAAGTAGGTATAATATTGTATTTTGTGGTGATGAAAGTAATTGAAAAAAAAAGACATTATAACTAACCCAAAATTTTCTCACTAGACAGCTTTTAGAGTCTAATTGTACTGAATTATAAGTACCTACCTACTTATAGATTTTATGTCTATAAAATAATCTGCATATTTTAGTTCTAAAATAAGTACATAACTAGTAATTTTGTAATATTTTTGCTATTGCCCGTTCAACGGCAAACATTTATAGTTGGATTTTGACTCTACAACTCCAACTCCGTTTGTAAAACCAGAAATGTCCAGGAAATTATAAGCCTATATCTGGCAACCCTAAGTGGGGCTCACAAACAATTAATGTGGTTTTTTTGTGATAATGTAACAAAAGCCTTCGTGCGCGAGTCCGACTCGCACTTAACCGGTTTTGATAAAGGGCTTTAATATGAAAATCTGACAGAAACCACATCAAAATCCCTTGTGTGACTTAGGAGGAATTTATCGGTAAACACAAACAGACGGTCATCATTCAACCATCTGTCCCAGGCTAACCCAGAAAGCTTGAAATCTGGCAACACTGCTAAAAGCTTCCGGAAGAGTTTGCCCTATTGTCAAATACCGTCGGTTGGCCTGCTAGACTGAATTCCTTTAGCGCGTGGTGTGATGTTTCTTCAGCTTTAATACAACCCCTGCAGAAGGCTGTAACCTCCTCTTACTCTTGCCTAATCTGTTCCCTCAGGTACAAGAGCCAGTGATCCTAAAGACCGGGTCTCGAGTGATCCTCGGCAAGAACCACGTGTTCCGGTTCACACATCCCGGACAGCCGCGAGATGAGACTCAGCTAAAGGAACTCACCGATAAGGAGGCTGATAATTCTGTTGAAGGTAAATATATTAGTAATCCTGCGAACAGTAGACCTTGCAAGCATTTAGCCCACGAAATTACTCACCTATAAAAAAATCTCCCAAAAATCTATGAATTCAAAGTGCCTATATACCAAGTTTCGTAAAGATCAGTTGAGAAATTCGACCTGTAGACGAGAAGCAATAAACCGACAGACGAAAAAAAGTTTAGCCAGACTTAAAGCAGAGACACTTCTCTAGTTCGGTCAATCATTTTGTTTTTTGGGTATTTCTACCTGCAGTTTTGTAGTCATTTTTAGGTGATATGATATTGCAGATATGACGCGATCACGAAATAGGCTATTTTGTCTCCTCAATTCTTGGAAATAGGTTGACGAAGTAGCATGCTTGCGTAAAGGATACCTAATTTCTCTAGACTTAAAGACTCTAAGGTTGTAGTTTTGAAGAAATAACGCACTCTACGCGAAAATAAAAAACGCATCTTTAATTGATGATGACTCTTAGCACTCCTTGTTGATTTCTATTAAGTAACCCTTGAAGCCTTTATTGAAACTACATGAAAAAAGACTAACCAGCTGATATTTTTATTTGCTGATTTTCTTGTCAACAACAACCATACGGGGTTCTATCATTGTTTGCCAGAATCTGTATTTTCTATCTAAATCTATTTCGAAGTCTTTGATTTAGTCTATTTGGGTATGACGCAAATCGTCGCATTCGGAATTCGTTACATACCTATACGCAGCTCGTCCCATTCGCAGCTTGTCCCATTCTCAACTCGTCCCGTTCGCAGCTTGTCCCGTTCGCAGCTCATCCCATTCGTAGCTCGTCGCGTGAATGGGACAAGTAGCGATTTGTACGAGTTGCGAATGGGACGATTTGCGTCGTACCCGTCTAGTTAGCGTTGCACGTAAGACATCCTGATCTACTTATCTCTTTCTAGCCCCGAGTGCCCCCGAGACAGAGACCGTAGACTGGGACTTTGCCCAATGCGAATTGCTCGAGAAACAAGGAATAGACTTGAAGGCAGAGATGCAGAAACGATTGCTGGCTTTAGAAGAACAGTTTCGAAGGGAGAAAGAACACGCCGATCAACAGTTTGAAGAACAGAGAAAGGTATAACTAGACTTATAAGTATAAATTATATTTAAAAAAGTGTTTACTTATAGTATTACATGACCTTTTGCCAAATTCCGTAGTTCTAGATCAACGAAAAGTTCCATATATTTTGACCCAAGATATTTTGAGATTTGTCGAAACTGTAGGTAGGAAGGTATAAGTTAACTGCACCCGACGACGTTTTCATCTTACGTAGGTCCTGATCCTATGGGAATATCGGGACAAAGAGTGGCCTATGGGTTGTTTCAGGTCTCCAGCTATTAATATTTCAAGTTTCTTTGCAAATGGTTCAGTAGTTTTCCCGTGAAATAATTACAACAATCCATACTGCAAATTTTTGCATTTTAGATAGATAGATAGATAGATTAACACTTTATTGCACCAAAAACACATACTTAATACAAATTATACAAAGAATAACTTAAAACTATAGTGGTACAATGGGCGGCCTATTTTTAGCGGGTTTTGGTGTTTTTCCCCATGTCATTCCATACCATATGGAATTTATACCCAGTGTTGGAGTATTCAGGTCGCTCTTACTTGACCTAACGACTGCTATCAGAGATAACAACCTTTCCCAACTGCTTAGCCTGCCTTTCAAAGCTCAGATGACCTCGATGTGATGTGATGCCCTCTAAGGAACCCTTATATTGACGTAACCTCTCTTGTCATAGAACTACGAAGCCCGTATCGACGCGCTGCAACGTCAAGTGGAGGAGCAGAGCGTGACCATGTCGATGTACAGCTCCTACACGCCTGAAGACTTCCACAACGATGAGGATATATTCGGTGAGTTATATCACCTTCTTCTTCTTTTTGTATAGTGGTATGGCTCACCTAATGTTAGAGTTATCAGGTCACCCTGGCCTCTAACTTGACTCAGCGACTGCTATAAGAGAAAATTATCTGGATCTTGCTTATGCAAACTTGCTGCTCGGATGAGTTTGAGAAAATGATTTTTTGCCACTCGAATTATCAGTCACCCATCTAAGTACTGACCGCGCAGCTTGCCCACGCGACCATTATATCGCCTTACCAACCCAAACCTAGTTTGCCAATACTAATTTCCTTTGCCAACTAAAACCTAGTTTGGCAACTCAAAGTTCAATATTTAACCTCAAAAGTGTTATTATTCTAGTAAACCCGTTGTTCGAGACAGAATGTTGGTCGGCGCGTGAAGTGGGGCTCGCGGCGTGGGCGTTCCGCAAGTGGAAGTACCACCAGTTCACCTCGTTGCGGGACGACCTGTGGGGGAACGCTATATTCCTCAAGGTTAGTGTACATATAACAAAAGAAAATAAGGGAATAATTACACCGGGCTGAAATCTACACCATTTTACTAAGCCAATCCAGCAACTCAAAGAAAATGACGGCGGGAGGACATTCTCTGTGGCATGCCACCACGCCACCATGCCACCGTGGCAGGCTAGGTGGACGTTAGACCACTGTCTCATCACGAAATGGTAAGTGACAAGATGAAACATACCTTAACAAACTGGCGACCGATCCCGACTTATTTGTGGAGTCGGCTCCTTATTTGGTGGCTTACCCGGTGAAGAGCCAGTAACTTAGGGACCGACTGGAATCGGTAGGGGGAATGTTGTTCCAGGGGTTTTGATCCCTATAACCGCAAGGTTGGGAGGTCTGTAGGTTTTAAGAAACCTACCTAGAAGATACCAGAAAGGTAAAAAGACGGGGAATGGGTCCGGACCTGTCTTACTCAGTAGCTACACCGAGCTTCATATCTTTAGCACGTCAACTTGGCAGAAGGATTAGGCTGGTAGTTCGTGACAAGCCAAAGCAAAAAATCTACGGTTTTAGTATCATGGGGATTCTCTGAGCCAACGATTGCCTTGGCCAATCCCACGTGCGTGAAGAATTTGTATAACACTATAACGCCCTTTCCCATGAACCAACTTATTTTTAAATTAATTCAAAACTTCGTTCACCCAACAGGAAGCAAATGCGATATCAGTGGAACTCCGCAAGAAGGTCCAATTCCAGTTTACTCTCCTAACCGACACTCCATACTCGCCGCTGCCCGCGGAACTGGCCCCTCGAGACGACGCCGACGACGAGTACAGACCCTCAGCGCCCACCGTTGTGGCGGTCGAGGTAACCGACACGAAGAATGGAGCCACGCATTATTGGACCTTGGAGAAATTGCGGTAAGTGTACTGTGGAAACTGAAGTGGGTAGTGCCATTTTGGGTATGGGGCAGCGCTCCTTATAGAGAACCGAAGATTAGCGTTTGGGGATATGATCTGTCTATAACTGACCCTGGACGGTTGTTTCCGGACGGAATTCCCCGAGATTATCGAGTGATTATTTTTGTGGCAATAGTGTATAGAAAGAGGGTTAGTTTGTGTAAGAATAATATGAGCCTTCGGCAAGATTCCGAAGAAAAAAAATAATAAAAAAATAAACAGTTTGTTAAAACACTAATAAATACGTTATCTTAAGTGCTAGATTTTTACAAATATCTTAAATATATGCCTGTATAGGAGGTCCAAGTATTTATCTTTGGCTCTAATACTTTATGGGCTAGAAGTTTTTTCCGATTATCGGTCATGAAAAACTCAATTGCCGTCCGATCGTGTCCCAAAATGAGGATTTCCGTTTTTGGGGTTTCTTAAAACTCTGTGCACTGGTTAGGTAAGGTTAGTGAGGGGAGTTGATCTTACTATGAGACAAAACATATATTTTTAGGAACTTTGATATTCATTTCGATTATTCTTATTTCTCTTACGTTACCTATTAATTACCATTTATTATTGTTATTATAGATAAATAACTAACGTATTTTTTTAATTTAATTTTATTTGCATTGTGTTCTGTCCTTATTTTATTGTTTATTTTTAATCACCTAAAAAGAAGTCGTGGGAAAGTTTTGCTGTCGCTGTTATTATATCGACATAGAAATTTAACAAAAATTTACAAGTATATATGAAATTGACAATAAATTGTTTAGGAAATTATATAAATTTTATAGCTATTATAAATTATAAGGTAAGTATACGTAGGTATATGTCTAGTGGCGATTTATTACCATTTGCCAGCGCTTCGTTTTATTTGCAGCTTTTATTTTTTGTTTTCGTCGAGCTAAATTTAAGATATTTCTTTAAAATATAAAAACAAAATTCAATTATTTATATATAAAAACTTATGCACGTGAAAATGAAACTTTTTATTGTATAAGTGAGTAGTGAATTAAAATAATAGTTGTAGGGTGTGACATTGATAATGTTTTTTTTTATGTTAGATTCTCCGAGAGGAATTCGCTTAAAAACACTGTTTAATTTGTACATACATCCAAAATTAGATAGCATATCATTTTCTATTTATTTTCTCCAAAATTGTTAGCACATTATTAAACGTAACAAAATTGGTGACTTAAGTGTCACCGTTAGAAAACGTTACAAAAAATAAAATTAAAGTTGGCTTATATAATTTAAACAATGTTACATTTGTACTAGTCAATCTTATATAGGCCATTGTAGGTTTTGAAACACAATATTGTAGGAACCATGATAATTAAGTGCCTGCAATATGGATCATTATTAATGATATCCCCACAAATTTTTGTTTTTACATGAGATAGGCTAGCATTTGACATCATCTCACCTGATGGGAAAGCGGCGATAAGGTCGACAGTCCAACATGTTTGCCTACAAGAAACATATTTACTCTAGACTTGAAGACTCCAAGGTTGTAGTAAGGGGTAATATCGTGAATATTGTAAGTTTCACTTTGAAGCAGTACATACAAGAAAGGATGAATGCGTGGAAAGGCAACGCGCACCCAGAATGGGTGACGTTTATTAGTATCCCTCGTAGAATAAAGTAAATATTAAGAATATAAAGAAATATTTAGGGTTGTTTAGGATCCCATAGAGATCCCACTTCAGACTCAAACATACGTTAGGTTGGTGGCTACATGACACTATATTGTCCGTAGCCACCGTCTGGAGCTAATGCGTCAAATATACAACATGAACGAGGGTCCGTGCGCGGAGGATGACGACGTACCACCATTATTGCTGGCACCTCCTCCGGTTGGGGCGCATTCGCAACAAGCCCAGCCTCAAGACATACTCCAGTGTATTTCAGCCTGTGCGCAGCAGACGCGGCTGTCTTTAGCGAACCTACTGCCTTCGAGGTTTGTTCACGCCTCGCCTCGCCTCGCGACGCTTTGGGGGGTTTATGTAATCTGTAGGCTTTGGGCTGGGTTAGGATTGTGTCTGATGTCTGTTGTGTACTGTATATGCAAAGTCTCCAATTAAGGTTTTATTAGTGGCACCCACACTTCAAGGAGAATGCGTTTGCAAAGTCTCCAATTAAGGTTTTTTTTTAGTGTCACCTACACTTCAGTGTGAAGATTATATAGAAAAATTGCTGTTTTGTCCTAAAATTCAATGCACTAGTGAACTTAAATAAAAATGTATTAGAAATATTTTACAATTAGAAATGCATCATCAATAATTCTCCTGTGCCCCTCGCTTGCCAGGCGAGTGCGCTAACCACTGTGTTACACGGAAACCCACGTGACACGGTGAATTAACGATTATGCTTTCTTCCTGCTTGACTTTTTTTTGATGCTGCATTCCTCCTTGTTTTAAAATGTTTAGTAAAATGCCTTCAGCAATTAACAGAAGAAATATTAAAAATGGCTAGATAAATACAAAAAATACACGAAAATGACTGCCATTTTTCCTTGTTGCCTAAATCTGCCATTTCCTTTTTTTTTTTCTGTGGTTAACATATTAGTAACAATCCCAATACATATGCACTACACTGCTACATCTGACACTACGAGATTTTAAGCACGGATTCAAACAGCACATTGGCATCCTACTCTAATCCGGAGATAAAAGAAGGAAGGAGATAAAAATATCCTGTATCTTAGTTCGATAATCGGCTTTTGGGACAACTTGTGCGATATTTGGGACAACGTGTACGATATATACATACATGTAGTTTTGCCCTTAGTACAATTAATCCGTGTAAAATGTTTATTATTAATTTTAGTTGCGTATTATCACTAAAATGCTTCGTAATTTAGTTCACTTTAGAAGTAGCTTACGGTGTGCTAATGCCATGGATGTTGTAGTTTAGTTTGCATGGTTTATTGCACTATTTTAATAAATCTGAGATGATATTTGATATGTTAATATGTTTGTATTTAATTTTCATTATCTACTCGTATTATGTACCTATGTAATAATGTCATAAAGATGTATCTTGAACTTGTATATTCTCCTTGTGTTTCTGCCTATTTCTTCTGTATATCTCTGAGAAATAGCAGATTACCACCACTGAGTATCTTATCCTACAGAGCAACAGCTTCATACAAGCTCACGTCGTTGGCACTCCGCTACATGCGCAGCTATGCGTGCGTGACCTCTCACCGACAGGTTCACGTGCGTGAGCTGAGAGGCTCTTCGGGCGGCCTCGGGAAACCCGAGCGGCTAAGCGGTGAGAAGTGACGCACACAGCTGCGAATGTAGTGGAGTACCTACGCCGCAGACTTGTACGAAGCTGTTACTCTGAAGGACTAAATACTCGGTGTCACTACGTCGTAGCCGGACGTATGAAGTATCTAAATATATTTACCACTAAGAGGCTTTCTAGATACGCCATGTTATACCTTATAACGCTGCGTTCTTGCCAACAAACGCCAACAAGCAAAACAAGCGAAGTCTAAACAGCGAAAGCAAATGAATCCGTGCGAACTTCACTTACCTACGAATCTCATTCGTTTGCTCTCTCTCGTTTAATCAATACTCGGCTTAATAAGCAACGCTTTACCCCTAACAAAGAGCTTTATAATTCAGCAACGTTTCAAACACGCTTACCCTTCACAGATACATTTGAAAATAGACCTTAATAGTAAGTAATAAGTATCTTTATCCTATAGACAACGTCTGGAGCTGATGCGTGAGATGTACCACAATGAAGCCGAGCTGTCGCCAACGTCACCGGATCATAACATCGAGTCGGTTACGGGCGGTGATCCGTTCTACGACCGATTCCCGTGGTTCCGTCTTGTTGGACGGTAAGATGCTGTTATTTTTTCTTAGATAAAATACTATATTTCATGACTCAAAAAGTGAAAGTTAAATATTATCAAGGAAAAAGACATTTTCAAAAATTTACTCGCGTCCAGGCTAAAACTCGCGTTTCTGCCCCCATGAGTTTTTTGTGTTTCCCCATAATTTTCTAGTGTCTACTTCTCATTGTAGAGTCTCGGTCGCGTTTCGTAGACATAAGATTACTGCCAATTCAAAACGATCATGTGAATATCTTATTGAATAAACATATTTTTGAGTTTGAGTTTGCGTCGCCATCGCAGCGTATACGCACGATTCTAGTGAATTTTTCAATATGTGTTTGTTTATGAAATTATTTCTAGTATAAGAAAAATGTTCTTTGTCTGCGTCAACAGGAGCTTCGTCTACCTATCGAATCTGCTGTACCCAGTTCCTCTCATTCACAAAGTAGCGATCGTGAACGAGAAAGGAGACGTTAAGGGTTATCTGCGTGTTGCGGTCCAGGCTGTCATCGATGCTGAGAAAAGTAAGTCACTTAGTTGATAGGTACACCACCACTAAAGAATTTACACTAATACAAAAAATACTGAAAAAAAAAATGGCCAATCAACCAACCTATTATAGGTAACAGCTAAATAAAGGTGTTACAACTTTTAATAAAATAGGTCCAAAAACCTTTCAGGTATCAGGTTGGTCTTGTTTTAGTAGTAAACAAGTGGTAAAACGGACAGACAGACCGCGAAGTCTCAGTAATAGGGTCCCGTTTTGACCCTTTGGGTACGGAACCCTAAAAAACCAGAACCGTTTTGTTGTCTGAACAATTTTCTTCGAACGTTTAAAAGCCTCTATACAAAACTAATAACTATCCATATTTCCTACCAGATAACGCAGAATTTGCGGCCGGCGTGAAGCAATCTGCCAAGATATCGTTCGACGACGATATAGCGCCCGCTCGTCGCACCAAAGCGATCACTAACGTCGACAAGCAAAACGCGATCAATTTGGAGGATCGCATCGCTGACGTTGCCGACTCTAATATCAAAATTGAAGGTAGGTTAGGGTACCAAAGTAATCCAATCATTGTCGAAAATACAGGATAATTCTATGAGAATGACATTCAATGAGTTTTTTACTTTTATCTCCGATCAACAAAACGAAACCTTAAAGCGCACTGACAAACAGAGATTTTCAACACCTTATAATCAATGATGCATAAAAATACTTGCTCAATAAGTGACTTTCGATCTGCGAGTACCTTGAGCCCCTCACAAATCTTTCCGCTGCACAAAGTAACTCAATAGACCCCAAAAGTTTCTTGAGTTTCTCAAAAAGTGGCTACCTATGTGCTGATGAAAGTTATGATACTCGGAAATGACCCTGCCAATTTGCAGAACTTTCCGAGGACACCAGCCAAAGATATGACTGAATATTCACATAATATCGATACTTATTCCTAATTTTTTTACCAGAATTAGCAGTAGGCGAATGCGACGCCGACTCCGGTCGCGGAGACAGTTCTCTCGCATCAGAGCTGAAAGAGGAAGACTTGCCTGAACATCTCACTCTTGGAAAGGAGTTTACCTTCCGTGTGACCGTGCTTCAAGCCCATAGCGTCTCTACCGATTATGCTGACGTGTTCTGCCAGTTCAAGTAAGAATTTATTTCCTTACGTGAAGTAAAGGTATATTTTGGCTTGCCAATGTTGGGGAGTTGGGAGTTCCTCAAGGATTGATCTTTGGGCCTATTCTTCTTTTGATATACACAAATGACTAAAGGAGTTCTCGTTTAATATGGTCGTATTAAACTAAATACGATTTTATATCTTTAGGTTAAGGTAAATTTTTGCTCGGCAATGTAAGGCGTGAAATACGCAAATGACAATAGTTTATTTTTACTTAATCATAAATGTTATTGCCTACAGCTTCCTTCATCGCAACGAAGATGCTTTCTCGACAGAGCCCGTCAAAAACACAGGAAAGAATACCCCACTTGGATTTTACCATGTGCAAAATGTAAGATTTATAAGTACTAAACTTTAAAACGTTTTCAAAAACTGCCACGAAATTGTGCTTATTTCTTTGTTTTTTTTTCTGTTTTTTTTAACAATGGTGTATTTGTTGCAGATCACAGTGCCGGTAACGAAATCGTTCGTCGAATACATAAAAACTCAACCGATTGTCTTTGAAGTTTTCGGACATTATCAACAGCATCCACTGCACAAGGTAAGCTTTGTAAGTGACAAAAAATATTTTATTATTACATTACTTTATTTTAAGGCATGTCGTTCACAGGTGCGAAAGTCGAAGCGAAGACACGGGCGAGCTTTGTGATTTATTTAGTTTATTCTATATAACTGTAACTTAACAATGGCAATCGCCGCGATTCCAGCATTTATTTTAAGTCTTATGTATTGAGATGTGATTTGTATGTTAGAATATTTGAATAAGTATACAAGTATGAAATAACAGTTTTGAATAGAACATATTAACTTAATTTCACCGGCCATACAAGCTAATTTGTCTTTAAAACGAGAAACCCGAACCATGTGACAAACCAATTGACACTGAACAAAATCAGCAATAACAATGTAACATATTGAAAATACACTCAATCTTCTGGTTATACCCATAGGTCTGAAAAGACCTTGAAATCAGGCAACGTCGCCAGGATTCAGGTCAATCCTGAAGAGGAGACCTGTAAAGGTCTCTAAACGTTGAGCATTGAAACAATACTAAAAGTAATAAACCCCCACGCAATTAAAACCGAAAAATTAGTTTAACTTGAATCCAACATAGCGAAAACAAGCAAACCCAGTTCTCTAATACGCATATATGTTATAGCGTCCCTAGCTATGACCGAAAACATCGCGAAAACAGAAGCAAAATTATTTATTTATTAACATAGTTACTTATTACACTAACAGTATCATACCAAAACGTGTAAACAAGTCATTGTATTGAACTTACATATCTAACATATCAATTTAAAAACTGGTAGCAGTACTTATAAAATTATGTTTCATTATTATAAACTATGTCAACATCTTGTTGCTGACTAATAAGTTCATTGAGAAGTGTCAAAGCTTGCCAAAGATTATAATTCTATAACAACCCTACGTCCCCCAGGACGCGAAGCAAGACTCGGCGGTGGGCATGGGGCGCACCCCCCCGCGCCGCATGCTGCCCCCCTCCATCCCCATCTCGGCCCCCGTGCGCTCCCCCAAGTGGGGCGCGGCGGCGGTGGCTGCCCCGTGCTGCTCGTCGCATCTACACTCCAAGCACGATCTGCTCGTGTGGTTCGAGATATGCGAGCTGGCGCCTAACGGGGAATATGTGCCTGCCGTGAGTATATACCTGATTAGATTATTAAGTTATTGCATAGCTTTTATCGCGGGCTTTGAGCGCGGGCCCCGAATCAAGAAATTCCGTAACGAAAATAAAACCTAACACCTCCCATTCCGCCTACCATGGCAACATGGTACAAAATAAATAAACAATTATAATTGCATAAGTTGTTAAAAAATGCTATGCAATAGCTTTACTGCGGCAGTCCCCGAGTGCCACACGTTTTTTTCTAATATGACATTTGTTTGGACTGCTAGACAAATGCCTAGCAGTCATAAAAATATTTCCCTTTCCACTTACCACAGTTTTCTGCGACTTCTAGAGTTTAGCTCGAAATATATTCGTTTTTCGAAATGTATCATAGAGACATGACTCGCCATGTCCCATTGCAGTTATGCATATTTACGACCGGAGTCCAACAATATAAGCAAATGTTGTTCTACGTATTTTAAAGGGTTTGGTAAGGTAATGGTAAGAGATGATATAGTCTAAGTGTAACACGGTCATCTAGAAAAAGGAAGACGACATTCGACCTGTCTTCTTTAGGGGCTGCACCGGTCAACGTATCCGTTCCGAACGGGTCCGTTTGGCACTACAACTCACAACAACCAAGAAACAGTTATAATTTCCTTCACATTAACATTTATTAATTAACCTTAGGTTGTAGAACACAGCGATGACCTTCCATGCCGAGGGTTGTTCATCCTGCACCAGGGCATCCAGCGTCGCATTCGTATCACCATCTTACACGAGCCTTCCTCCGACTTGCAGTGGAGTGACGTGAGGGAACTCGTCGTAGGTTAGTACTGTTGTTTCTGGATCGCGCTAGCGTTGTGTCTTGTTAGCTGATGTTTTACAAAACACTTAATTAACTTATGATTAATTATTGAGTAGAGATTTATTTATAAATGTAAACATAAATGTGTTTCTGCCCGTGTCCAGGCCGTATCCGCAACTCTCCCGAGGCGAACGAAGACACGACAGACGGCGACGAGGACGGCGCGCTGTCTCTCGGGCTGTTCCCTGGGGAGCGGCCGCAGGGAGATGATAGGGCTGTCTTCAGGTAAACTATGGGGGGCAAAGTACGTTTATTCATTCGGATATTAGCAAGATATCTCTTTGAAATGTCATTTTTTTATATTTAATCTACTCTACTGTGGAACGCGACCTCCATGACATGAGAAGAAGACACAAGAAACTCATGGGGGTTTTTTGTTAATTTTTTTTGCAGTAATCATGTGATTTACATTGTCGTATATATATTATTGAAGAAAAGAAAAGTGGAACTGGAGCAATAATCTATACTATAACAATCCTTACTAGCATTACAAGAGCGAAAGCGTGTCCCGTCGCATACCTTGTGATGTGGCATGTAGAGTATAATATCTAGTTGAATACAGTCCTGTATTTATGTAGGTATTATACTGTGGCGTTAGTCCACAGTGCCAACTATAGATGGCGTTACTAGTTTGAAAGTTAGAGATAACCTCATATACCCTTTGGGGTGTACCCCTAAAATATTTTATCTTTGGGGATACATGCTACCTCAGACTTCCAATACCATGATGGATTCTTTTGTGTGCAAGCTTAGGTTTAGTATGAATAAGCACATTATTGTAAATATTTTTACAAAATTTATTTTCAAGGAAAAATAGCATTCAATAATTTCCACTTGCGGCGAGGCTTGAACTCGCGTCTTTGGGTCAGTACCCCAACGTCTGTTCCAACTAGACTACGCAAGTCCACGCTTCGTGCCGTGAAAACTTCCAATGCTATATTCTCCTCTGATTGTTTACGATTAAGGCTTTGTTAAAGCGCCATCTATCTAACGCTGCAGGAACAACTTTGCAGTTGTTTACACCTGCGTCGTAATGGTTAACTTTACAGTTAACTCATTACTAACGTAAGATGTCGCTTTTTCCATTACTATAAATTTTTGTATGTAGCTCAAGGCTATTTTATTTAGAAAATTTATTTTCAAGGAAAAATAGCATTCAAAATTGTTTTTTTTTTTTTTTCCTTGAAAATAATTTTTCTAAATAAAATAGCCTTGAGCTACATGCAAAAAATTATAGAAATTTATAATATTTTTACAGATTAGTTTGAGTTAGTTAACAATGTTTCCATAATTTACAGGTTCGAAGCGGCTTGGGACAGCAGCCTGCACGGCTCGCCGCTGCTCAACCGGGTCAGCGCCAACGGGGAAGTGGTCTACATCACGCTCAGCGCATACTTGGAGGTACGCTAGCTCATCAAACACTTAGACACGTTTACGACTCAGTTTACTAGCTTCTGAATTTACTATTTATTTGTAAAATAAGTACAATTGTTATTGCTTTTAATCTTATTAATATTATAAATGCAAAAGTAACTCTGTCTGTCTGTCTGTATATCGGTTCAATATCGGTTCAGTGGTTTAGGCGTGAAAGTGTATCAGACACTTTCACGCCTAAACCACTGAACCGATATTAATGAATTTTGGTATAGAGATAAATAGGACCTTGGAGAAGGTAATAGGTTAATTTGATCCCGGAAATCCCGGAAAGTCAATTCGCCAATCATTAGTAGGCTCCCGTGGCTACATACTGCCTAACGTCTTTAAGAAGAGCTCCTTGCCCTACAGTGGGACAAATTAAAGTGCTTATATATAAATATATATTTAATACAATGTGGCGCAATAAAACGTGCATATTATCTTAACTTTTTGCGGAGTTGGATTGGATAGAGGATAGAGGTTAGACATTATTCAATGCAAAGGAAAACGTCTCACATTTTGCGCAAATGCATATTTTATAAGAGGATAGTCTCCATTCTCTTTCTCCATACAAACGTAGTTTAACTTTTCCTTCCTGGATAAAGACATTAGAGCAAATATGTTTATGCCATAAAACTTATATCTGTCATGACTATGCAATCTTCCTTTTTGTTTTTTTTTAGAAAATAAAAAAAAATAAAAAGGTAGATGTATTTTCATGACAGATATAGGTTTTTGGCATAAACATATTTGCTCTAATGTCTTTATCCAGGGAGGAAAATGTAAACTACGTTTGTATGGAGAAAGAGAATGGAGCTATCCTCTTAACAAACCCTGTTATTTATTCCCTTAAACGTTTGTTTATTTACCTACTTTGTCCCCAGGTGGAGAACTGCGCGCGGCCCGCCATCATCACCAAAGACCTGTCCGTGGTGGTGGTGGGGCGGTCGGGGTCGGGGCGCGGGCTGCGGCGCGCGCTGTTCGGCTCGCGCGCCGCCAAGGCGGACCATCTCACCGGGGTCTATGAGTTAGCTCTGCATAGAGCGTTGGAACCGGGTACGTACCTTACAGGTCAGAAGAGGGTATCCATTGAAAAATATGCGACAATGTGAATCGCACGATCACTGCAAAAAAGAGAGTTTCTTGTGACTTCTTCTCATTGGAGGTCGTGTTCCGAAGACACATTACATTACTGAAGATTGAAAATTTTCTGTGAATATCCAAATGAATAAACATATTTTGATTTTGAAACAGTTTGCATTAAAAATATTGCCCTTTAATTTGTCCTACTGCATGGCATGGGCCTCCTCTTAGAGGGGTTAGGCAGTAAGACGCCACGGGAGCCTACTCCGGATCGGCGAATATCCCTTGTCTATGGACTGTAGTGAGTCCTAAGACATGTCGGTTTCCGAGCGATGTTTTGGCTTCGACATCGGCCTCTAAGGAACCGACGCGACGATATGTCATTTGCGCGGTGCGAAATGATCAGCTGTTACCCGTCGGCTGTCAAAATGAGATACATCCGCGTTAGGTCCCCTGGTTTGGTTCGGAATGATTGCATTTAGCTACAATCTCCCCCTTGTCTCCCCCAGGCGTGCAGCGGCGCCAGCGGCGCGTGCTGGACACGAGCGGCACGTACGTGCGCGGGGAGGAGAATCTACACGGCTGGAGGCCGCGCGGGGACTCGCTCATATTCGACCATCAGGTATATAGAATAGAATAGAATAGAAAGCATTTTATTGGCAAAAGACACCCGGCACAAGATATAAAAAGGTACAATAAAAGAATACAAACAAGACAATACAAACGAGAAAGTAAAACATTGCATCTATTCTGTTGAAATTCAATTGAAATCTTCGACCATTACGTATATTTATCTAGGGCTAATGCACTAGTAATTGAAATATTATGTTAGTAGGGGAAAATAGTAGATTGTATACCAAGGGAGAAAAGACTATTTTTACGGCGAGAGTGTTTTTTGAATCCAGAGAGGAGCGAAGGATTCTTTAGTAGAATCCTGAGCGAATCGAGGGATTCAAAGTATCTCACTCGAGCGAAAAATAGTGTTTGCTCCCGAGGTGAACATTCTACTTTTCATCACCCTCCATGAGAAAATGAGTAACGTACTTTGACCATTGTTCCCGTCTGACAGTAACTACCAATTTTTATCAAAACCTTCCTTTTTCTACCAAACCTACCATTTTCCATCAATAACTACCATTTTTACTACATTCTACTATTTTCTACCAAAAACTGCCGATTCTACCAAAAACTACCATTTTCCACCAAACCTACCATTTTCTACCAAATCCTACCATTTTCTATCAAACCTACCATTTTCCATTAATGCCTACCATTTTCTACTATATCCTACTATTTTCTACCAAAACTACCATTTCTACCAAAAACTACTATTTTCTGCCAATACCTACCATTTTTCACTAAACCTACCAATTTCTACCAAAACGTTACCATTTCTTACCAAAACCTACCATTTTCTACCAAAACCCTCCATTTTACCAATATTCTGGTACAGGTACAGGTACGTTCGAACACCCATCGCTCACCTATCAGACACGTGTGTTGCTTAACCTGCTCGGTCTATCACCCATCACTTACCTATCAGACACGCAGTACGGTGATAGGAACTCTTTGTTAATTGAAACTTTTTAAAAATATATACATTCCAAATTCAAATCTCATTATTGCCCCGCTAGCAGGGCATGAAAATGCCTGTTAGGAACATCGCCAGTAAAGCACTACTTCTTGCCCTGTTTACAGGGATTAGACTAGCACTTTTCGAATAGATGGGATGAAAAACACATTATAGTTTGTAGATTCAAAATTGTGAGCGATTTGTTCGCCCGCGACATTATTCGCCCGTGAGTCACTTGGTGTTAGAGAGTGACGTCACTGACGTAAATAAAACGTCAACACTTAAGATTTCTAGATGCTTATTAAATTATTAAGATAATTTGTGTTAATAAATATGAATTACAAATTGTACAAGTTGTTATTGGTCTATCAGTGTGGCATATATAAATAACACCACAAGTCCAATAAACAATTAATATTCCATTGCAATCCTCAGTGGGAACTAGAGAAGATGACTCGGCTGGAGCAAGTGGGTCGCACGCGACACTTCCTGGCGCTCCGCGAGCGGCTGCGGCACGGACACGAGAACACCGTCGCTCCCAACGACTTTACTAAAACGGAGAAGGTATACTTTGTTTTTTTTATTGTAAACTATGATTTGACACCTTTTACTGAAGAAAAATGTCAAATCCAAAACAAAAAACGTCAGATAGTATAGTCTGAAATTTAAAAAAATTGTTTGCGGTTTTAGTTTGTTAGTTTTTGTGTGTTTATAGGTATTGCTTTTTTGAAAAATTGCTTTCAAAAGCTTTAGTACCCGGCGGGATTCGAACCCGCGACTATTGGTAACCCGAACCAACGTGTTTGGCCGCTTCGCCATGGGTATCCCTCCCGCCAGGTTGAAATTAGGAAAGCACCTCCTCGGCCTCATAGTGACATCTACCGGCGAACTTTGCAGTTCAACTCGGCTTGTAACTTCCCATATTACATGGAAATGATTACAATATAAGATGACACATTCCAAACATGTAAACATTATTTCTTAGTGTTAATCCACACTGAGGGAATAGTGCTTTTTTTGAAAAAATGCTTTCAAAAACTTTAGTACCCGGCGGGATTCGATAAAGCATCATTGATGCTAATATTGTTTTTGTTTCCCAGGAGGTGTCGAACATGGCCGCGAAGGCGGCGCGCGAGGGCGCGGGCGCGGGCGAGGCGGGCGCGCGCGACGAGCCCGCGCTGGAGCCCTGGGAGATGAGCGGCAAGGAGCGTGACCTCACCTCCAAGTACATCAAGCTCATACAGGGTATGTTTTATATATACTCTACTTGCTGACTCGACAGACGTTGGCCTGCCTGTTAAATGAAAATAACTTGAGAGGTATCAAGGGACACCCGGATGGAACGAGCAAAAAAAAGCAAAAAAAAAGTGTATCCGTTTGGTCTTAATTTTTTCCGTCTAGCTCCCTTTCGCAACGCGCGATAAGGAACTACGTTCCAAAACGTG